>OY856186.1:117743145-117786659 GCA_963693315.1 Diogma glabrata
CGTTAAAAATTATTTCAAAAAATTAACAGTGTACATTTTAAAAAACTTTGTTCTAATACCTATTCAACGACATATCATTTATGAAAATCGATTGAGTAGTTTTTCTACAATCGCTCGTCAAAATGCACTCACATCACAAAATAACAAAAATTGAGGGGCACCCTGTGAAGACCCCTGGTCGAAAAAAAAAATTCTAAGAGAACTTGTATTTTTTATTTATCAAAGACTATCTATAAACAAAAAATAATCAAAATTAAAAGGGGTCAAGTCAAAACGTTGTTGAATCTTCGTGAAATTGCTCATACATATATATATTTTTGGAATTTTGAAAACATTTATTTATATTTTTGGAATTTTGAAAAAGTTTGATTTTATTTAATTTAACAATGTTTTTGGAATTTTGATTATAATTTTCCGGCAACGTATTGCCTCTCCATATTTTCACTTTGCATAAACAAACTCAAAGTCGTTTGTTTCTCATCTCTAGTGCTAGTTTCTGCTAGTGATGTTCAAAATGATTAACAAAATAATAAAACATAAAACCTGTATTTAAATAACTTATGCAAAAAATATTCGAAAGAAAAATCTTTTTTGCACGAGTTGTATATAAAGTTCAATTCTTCTCCCTTATTTGCGGGAGCGGATTGCATCTTTTACTCCTTAGGGAGCAAAAAATAACAAACCATGACAACAATGAAAGTTTTCATGGAAACAGAAATTTTTTACGTTAAATTCAAACAAATTTTTATAAAAACCGCAAACTATGATGAACAATGAACATTAAAAATTATAAATTGTTTTATCTTTAAAGGAATAGATTTAGTTTTTAATATCATAATTATATTGTGGTCTTGCAAAAAATATATACCACCAATATATATACCACCTCGGGAGAGAGCATTTCATCTCCCTCAGTGATATGTTACCCTCAGGCTTCGTCTTCGGACTCCAAACACACCTCGGACGAAAAACATGTACATCCTCCCTTGATGTATAATCTACTATTTTTTATATCATTACAATATCATTACAAATACAAAGGTTGCTACGAAAAGAAGAGTTTTTAATAAAATAATCAATAAAAATTTAAATAATGTTATTTCTAACTGTACAATATTCATTTAAAATTGGTGTTAACAAAACTAAAACGGATTACTGATTAAAAATCAAAAATTCATCAAGATTATCAACCAAGTTAAGTATCAAAATTGTATATTTTTTTATTTATGAGTTAATTACATGGTGCGATTATAAATCCTGTTTATAAACTGCTAATTATTTAACGACTATACATGCGTTCCTTTGGAACAAAATAGCTGCTCAAAGCAGCTTTTGAGTAGATCACCAATGGAACGCCAAAAATTTGAAACTTTTTCAGAAGAAACAACACAATTTTATTATTATCAAAATTTTTTATTTTGGGCTGATATTTAGATCTGACTGGTCCATTTTATTATTAAAAATACCAAAACAAGTTGATAATTCTATACCTCGGAGGTAGAGTTGCCACCTTTTCAAATTTACAAAACGGGACACAATCGTTTACACCAAATTAAATAGCAATCTCGGCTAATATTTTTACGCTTGGTTTTTCTTAGTCCGAGCGAAACTAGATGTTTTAAAATAATTAATTAAAATTAAATAAAAATAAAAACAAACATGCAAATTTCAAAAATTCGCAGATCGGTTTTGTTTATTTATACCAATTTTATAGTACCGTACTTTGAATAAGTAAATCGAGGAAGTCGATGAGATTGTAGTGTTCATATTGGCAAAATCGTCGGGGGTGGGGGCGGTCCGCCCCGGGTGTCACCCGTTTTGGGGTGACACCCGTGACCGTAAAAAAACTTAAACAAACCATCACAATGGTTTTCAACGTTTCAATCGTTTTCAACGATAAATCACTTAGAAACCATTTTAGCCAGGTTATCCATTTAATTTTGATTTATAAATTGTGATAACTTATAATGTGTCCTATTTCAAAAGGATCTATTCTACTTTTTAAAATTTTTGAGTTATTACGTAAAATAAAATTTCAACAATATGTGTGTATTTCTTTTTTTTTAATCGAATCAACATGTTGAGCATTGAATACCATCACCACAATTACTCAATAGCTTTGAATATTCCTATAGATACCATATTAACCGTTTTCTTTTACGGTACATTATTTAGTGTGCAAGAATGATTCTTTAACGACCAGGTCTGAAAACACATATGCTAAATAATGTATAGAAAATGTGGTCTCCGTCGATAATGTGGCACTCTGTGTCGATAGGGTGGCACCCTTGAGTTCTGTTCTTTTCCAAAATTATGTCTCTATTCCAAACTTATTTCTAAAATATCAGCCTAAACTTACTACCTAATATGTTTTACATTTCAAACAAATTAATTGCAAACACCTATGGAAACTAATAAACAATCAAATCACCATGTTTGTAAATAATCTCAAATTAATTTTTTTTCCTTTATCTTGAAACTCGTAAATTGGAATGGATCGTTTTCGAATGGACACATAAATAATTACTGTGGAATAAAATGGTAGTTATGCAATTACTATAGTCTTGCAAATTTTTATAGGTAGATACATACTTATCCTGTTTGTTTTCAGTTTTATAATATTAATGGTAAAATTTAATAAGACAAAAATATTTAATAGCATTGCAATATTGCAATAAAGAAATCATTTGTCAAATACATAAGTGTATTGCCTTGGCAAAATAAAAAAGAAAATTGAATTTATGTTAATCAAATCCATTTTTTAATTGTGATATATAAGAAGATATGGGACTAATTGGACAAAATCTGGGATTAATTTCCATTTAGTCCATTTTCCATTTCCATTTAGGATATGATTCCAGCGTTGCCACTTCTACTACTATAGTAGTAGATCTACTACTATTTGACTTCAAAATTATCTACTTCGGACTTTTTAAAAAAATGCCAAATCTACTACTATTTTATAAATTTCAACAAATCTACTTCTATTTTAAAATTTCTACTCCAAGGAATTTTTAAATCGCACCAAGATCTTTTAAATTTTGCAAATTAGATGGTGAAAACTAAAAAAATCAAGTTAATTATCAAAATTTTATAATAAAAATTTTTCATATTAGTTTTAAACCATTTATTTTGTTCTTAAAAAATTAATAAATTTAAAAAATTTATTTTATCTTTTTCTAACCTTGAATTTTTTGGAAATAAATATTGTTCTGTTGATATTTTTCTACCATTTTAGCCAAAATTTCTCCTACTACTTTTCTACTACTATTTTTTTGGAAAATATACTACTATTTGAAGTTCGGGAAGTGGCATAATGATTCCGGATCTTGGACATCTGTCCAATATGACGAATTAAAAAGGATGGATTGTACACATTGTACAAAACCTGGGCATCATTGGATTTTTGTCCGTTGTCTGGAGTAAAACGTACCTCTAATAATTTCGAATTGTAATTGGATTTTTTCTGCGATATTCGTCTTACTGATTGTAAATGTTAAGAACTGAATCTAAAAAATTATGGTGCAAATTATGAAACTTTTTGCAATCCATACAATTTTAGAGCGATCTAGTTTCGAACCAATGAGAAAATTTTTAAACTTTAAAAAAGTTTATCATTCTCATCAGGGCTAGCCGACTAGATAAACTCTACCAAAAAATGTTAACGCTAATGATTATAAACCAAAAATTAGGTTACAACTCTAGCGAAGTGTAAAAACAAAAAATTTTACATAAACATACATTTAATAAATTCAGGTTTAGTCAATTAATTTCTCTGGTGATCACTGTTGCACGGATTGCAAAAAGTTTCATAATTTGCACCATAATTTTTTAGATTCAGTTCTTATATTATTCTTGATGGGAGATTTTCCATCGGGGTGATGTTACATCACAAATAATTTACTGAATTAATTGTAAATGTTAACATTTGAACATTTTACATAAAAGGTTTTATAGTATATATAAGAAGAGTATAGTAGTATTTCTAAACGAATTTTAGGTTTTTGGGCATATTATCATTATTGAGGATGAAGACTGACTTTAGTTTTTTTAATTCGTTTTAATTGTAAGTTAAAATTACATAATGACATTTTTCGGAACAGTGGAATTTTTACATTTTTTCTGCTTCGACTAGCTGCTGGGAAGTGCTTGTTAAACACAGCAAAGCAACTTTTAAAAGACTCTCAACAACGCGTCGGGATGCTCATTATGCTTCAGGTAAAGCATTGGATGAAAATTTTAATGGGATTGTGGCTGCAATTGAGAAATTAAGTGATCAACAAGAAAATGTAGACACTATGTGACGAAGGATATTCTGGGGCACACCACTTTTGTGTCAAAAATTTGTCTTTACTTTCCTTTGTCCCAAGATTCCGAATTCCAGTTTATTTAAACATTTTTTTCATGTCTCATGACATTCCATTTCTTAAAACCTTATGTCTATATTTCCGTTTTGCTAATAACGCAAAATGGCATTAGTCTAAATTATAAAATTTTCCCACATTTCGTTTTCTGTAAATTTATCAGAAAACAATGTATATAAAACCATGGATTAACATAAGTTTAATCCAATTTCATTTTATAAAATTCTCATTTTTTTTGTCTTTTCTTCATAAGTCTGAAATTCAGCCTTTCATTTTTTTTTGTAACTAAATAAGTTTTTCGTTTAATTGTGGGAAAGTTTCCACAATTTGATTCAATTTCTGGAATTCCGTTGTTTTTTTCTTCTGTTTTTCTCGTTGTTATTACTTTCGCTAATTAAGGGCATTTTTGTAAAAAGCTCATATTAAACCGAGGTTTCGAGGGAAGACAAAAATTGTTGATCGGGAGTCTGGAGTGGTCTGAGAACGGTAACGGTATTGAAAACTACGGCGAAAGGTGTTATCATTTTTCTTGTTTTATTTTGGTTTTTATTATGTTTTTTTTGGTTCTGTATTTTCTTTTCTTTTTGTTTAGTAATTTCGGTTTTTAAATTGTTAAGTTAAAATTATTGTTGTGACAAAGTTATTAATACTAATAAGAAAAAAGATAGAAATTAAAGTGTGTCCGATCACAAGTTCTTTAAAGTAAAAAGAAAACGAAAAAATTTTAATAATTTAAATTAATTGATTCACCAAGGTGTGAAGGAATTTTTTTTGGAGACAAAATTGTTAAGTAAAAATTATTCTTGGGATAAAATTGTTAAGCAAAAATTTTTCTTGTGACAAAGTTATTGATAAAAATAAGAAAAAAGATAGAAATAAGTGTACGATCACAAGTTCTTTAGAGTAAAATGAAAACAAAAAAAAATTTTAAAAAAAGCTAAAATAATAATAAATAAATTTAAGTGAATCAGTTAATTTAAATTAATAATTTAAATTAACTGATTCACCAAGGTGTGAAGGAGTTTTCTTGCGACAAAATTATTAAGTAAAAGTTATTCTTGTGTCAAAATTGTTAAGCAAAAATTTTTCTTGTGACAAAGTTGTTAATAAAAATAAAAACAAAAGATAAAAATAAAAGTGTGTACGATCAAAAGTTTTTGAGTAAAAATATACATTTGTTTTAATCTGGAACGAGGAATGGACATGCCGGCCACACTAGTGAACTGAAGGAAAATTAGGTGAGTCTACCTGGATTGTTTAAGATTTTTGTTGCGTTATTAGTTTGGTTTTGTGTGTTGTTTTGTATTATGGTATAATCGAGGTGGTAATGTTAACGTCACGAGTTACTCTGTTGTGGGGTATTGATTCTATAATCAATATAGAATTTGGTCCCCCCCCGTCAACCTAATGTAGTGTAAACGTTTTTATTTGTGTGAGAGAGAACATGGTTCAACGGAAATGATGGTAAGTAGGAATATGGTAAGTAGGAATGGCCGTCTTAGTTTATTTTCTTAATTTTTGTTTATCGTTCTGAATCGCTCAGTACTAGGACTACCTGGTTGCCGGATAAAATCCATGACCCCAAATGACTGAGCGAAGTCGAGAGCGGTATCCGGATCCACAGCCAGGTGGACAAATCTATAGCCTTAGCATGTGCAACCTCTGCTTCCATCTGGAGGTCATAGCTTGCACTGCTAATCGTTACAACTAGAGGCGCTGCACAGAACCTTATGCGTGGTGATTGTGTATGATTTTACATTTCTTTGCTATCTTTTGTTTTGGAATGATGTTTTAAGGCGAATAAATTGTGCTTGGATTGTATTGCAAAGCACAAACTTAAATATTGATCAATTAGTTATTCAGTCACTTACGTGACAGTCACTTCGTCTTTATATTGAAGAAAAATCTAGTCATATTGTAGAAGAGGCAATAGATTTTGCTGTGAAAAAATCGGAGCACTACGACGATTCAATGTTGAACTCCGAACAAGATTAAAGTTAGTCCAAGATGTAGCTTCATTGTTCGAGGTTGTGCTGACAAACACTGGGCTTTGGGCGAACAGTGAAGAGTTGTAGTTATCTGAATTAAAATTTACCGGTTTTTATGATGAGGTATCAGAAACAGAACTCGTCATAAAGATACTAAGGTTAAGAAGGCATTTAAAAGCGGCAATGTAACAGTTTCTAACTGGGTGTGCCTATAGACATTTTGAAATTGATCGTGGAATGGGATTTTACAAAATCTCTTCCGAATCTTATGGTCGCACTAAAGTTATTTATGACTATTTGCGTATCAGTGGCTTCGAGTGAGAGGAGTTTCAGCAAATTAAAATTAAATAAAAATTACATGCTGGCAACAATGAACCAAACGAGGCTTAACAATCTTGGCATATTAACAATAGAACATGAGGCAACACAAAATATAAATTTTGAGGATGTGATTTCTAAGTTTGCAGCTGTTAAAGCTAGAAAGAAGAGATTTAAATAAGGTGACCAGACGTCCCGCTTTTGGCGGGACAGTCCCGATTTTTAACAACTTGTCCCGCGTCCCGCTTCATTGTAAAAATGTCCCGATTTAAAAAAACAGAATTTCGTTATTTAAATGAAAAAAGAATTTCGTTACTCAAAATTAAATTTAGGCAATTTATTTATGCTAAATAAAGGATCGCGTACACATATCTTTTTCAAATGATGTCAAAAACAGACCTAAACAAAAGATACGTAAATGCCTGTGTGCGAATAAGACAAAACATAATCACTTTTTTTTTAAAAAAGATGTCAATCGTGTCTTTTCGCTAATTTTTATACCGATGTTATCCGAAAATAAATAATAAAATGCTATTAACCTAAAAAATTTTATTTTATTAAATAGAATTTCGAAATTTTTTGTTTAATTTTGTGTAAAATAAAATAAATTTTTGTTTTATTTATTTTTTTTTGAGAATCGATCATAGAAATCATAATTATCGAGAAACAAAATTTATTTTAGAAAAGTATCATGGTGTGTATAATTTTTTTTAACTAACACATGTTTAAAAAATATAAAAAAGACAAACATTTCATCTTTTCGGACAAAGTCGGCACAAAATTTTGCGAAATATACACGATTGACATCTTTAAAAAAAAAAATGATTATGTTTTGTCTTATTCGCACACAGGCGTTTACGTATCTTTTGTTTTGGTCTGTTTTTGACATCATTTAAAAAAGATATGCGTACGCGATCCTTTATTTAGCATAAATAAATTGCCTAAATTTAATTTTGAGTAACGAAATTCTTTTTTCATTTAAATAATGAAATTCTGTTTTTTTTAAATTGGCCAAATAACATCGAAATAAAATAAACTTCACATCAGGTTAGGATAGGGAAAAACGTCATCGTATGCTATACTAAAATCGATAACTAAACCGTTCTTATATCTCCCCCAAACCGATTTTTCATTTAAACTTAAACCATAAACTAACAGACTTGATCAAAATAAATCGGCTTCATTCATCATTATAAGTCGACTCTTTATACTAATTTGGGCATTGAACATTCATTAACAGACTTGGCTTTACATGGCCTAACAACATACTAACATAAAACGGATTTTATCAATTCAAAAGTTAAACAAAACTCCGCCAATTCGACTAAGATTTTTACGCTTTGGAATGCAAACATCGAATTTATTTCATAAAGACTTCATTTTCTTTAAACAAAACACAGAAAACAAACGAAATAATTCAAATATTCTTAAGAAAACAGGAGCCAAATATTCTCTACAATTCCTATAGTAGAACGTTGAGCGTTTTCAATCATTAAATTTTTGCCATGAATGTGATGTGATTTCTGATATTAAAGTTTCATCTTCATCGTTTTCGTTCAAAAGAGATTCAAGTATCATGAATGCTCTGTTATAATTTTACCATTCGGAGAAGTTTAATGCCAAAAAAAGTTAGTTTTTTAGCCAATCTGAATTAAATTTGCATTGTGTTTTTCCTACAAATATTAATTATTAGTAGTTTTTGGTGTTAAAATGAAGAAGATAATAATCAAAAATAAAGTTCAATTGGTTAGATTTTTAAAGACAGATAACATTTTTCCTTTTTTTATCAAAACGGGACAAACCGCGTCCCGTTCGTAGTTACGTCGGGACACGGGACATTCAGCTCTAAAACTGGTCTGTCCCGTTCAAAACGGGACGGGTAGCAACTCTACTCGGAGGTAAACTGCACTATGTTACTAGTAAATTACATAGAACATAGTGCAGTTTTCCTCCGAGGTACTGAATTATATTATAACTGATTTAAATAAAATCGAATAATAAACTGCTTTTCAACTACACAACTTGTTCGAGGTAGAGTAGAGCAAAGCAAATTTAAAAAAAAAATCTTGGCGCCTAAGTAGAAGTAATATCCCTTAAAAATCGCCTTACTGAAAAACCACATAAAAATTGTATTGTATTTTTGTTCCTGCTTAACTGAAATCATAAGCACATAGCTTATACTTTATAGGTATATATATATAATATGGAACAATTGCGCCGAATAACCAAAAATAAAATTACCTTTCTTTACAGAAGGCATAATAATAATGATATAAATTTTACTTACAACTGCATCTGCATCAGATGTTTGTGATTCTGTTTTATAAATAATCTTTTTACTTTTAATTGGGCCATGTATTATTCTATTTTTTGGTTTCGAATTAATCGATGAATCAACTTTTTTCACATGTGGGATATTAGACCTTTTAGCACGCCCTAATTTTATTTCTTTTCCACTTATTATTTTTGATGGTATCTTTCCATTATTCTTTATTATATTTTCAATTTGCAAAAAATCGGCGCTACTGGTTTGGGTAGCACCATCTATATTTTTTATAGATTTTTCAAATAAACTTTGGGAATCCCCACAATTAACACATTTTTTCACTTTATTTCTTTCAGGATAGTTGTTGATTGCATTAATTATATGCGTTTGAAAACTTTTGTCGGGGTGTTTAATTAAAACAGAGATTATTTCCATTAATTCTGTTTTATAAGTTGATGTAAATAATTGTTTTGTTGAATCCGGTTTAATTATTCTTAAATTCATTTTTAAAATAAACTTATAAGTAAAATAACTAATAAAACTGATAAGACGCGATTGTCAAAATGAGGGGTTCACCGATGAAATTACATGTGTTTATTAGCTGAAATCAGTATAATTTATAAACAAGGTCTATAAAATATAAGGTTTAAAATACTAATGTCAAAATCACGTTGTTGTTGCATTGTCAAAATAGTAAACAACCGAAAATATAAAAAATTGTTTTGTTTTTACATAGTAGAAGTTTAAATCAATTAAAATGGATTCTAATTGTTTGTATTGTGAAAAACCAGTTCTTGTGGAAGATTGTTTAAAGTGTTTATTATGCAAAAAAAACGTCCACACAAAATGTTTAAAACGTCCTGGTACTCCTGGAGATTTTATGGGTGATATATTCTTTGATTTTAAATGTATTCATTGTACGTCAGACAAAAAAGAAATATTTGTAAGAAGAAAACTACCATGGTAACTATTTTTAATAGGAAACTTTAATATTTTCAATAATTTATGATGTTCTATTTACAGGTTACTTATTATCGTGTTGACTCTATATAATTTATCAATTCATTCGAAAGGTTTAAGTCATTATGGTTATTTCCATTGGCGTACTCATATTAGTAATTTTATTACGAAGAATTGGATCAACTTGTTTCCGCCGAATTTGTAAGTCCATAAATATAAAACGTTTGCATTTGCATATGGCCGGTTATAAAGTCGAATATAGTCCAGTAAAATTATTTGATATAAGTTATAAACTTTTAATTTTATTGCTTTTAAATCTGATTAAAATGTCTAATAGTAATGATGAAATATTTACTTATTGACAGAAGTTCAAATTTACATAAAATTTTATATAATTGTTTTATAGTTTACCTGAGCTCAGTTTAAAACTTAACTTTACAACAGCTTAAGCCGGGCATTCACATACAACAGAAACAGAATTTCATACAAATTTGACAGATAAAAATTCGGTTTCTGTAAAATTTGTATGGAATTCTGTTTCTGTTGTATGTGGTTTCAAGCCTTTATTGGATACATTTTCGGTATTATAATTGGTATTTCTTGTTCAAAAGAGAGTACATCTTAAACCTATGACAACTAAAATTAAGTGAAACCTAACTAAATTAACTTATGAACTAAATTAAAACAGTATACTGTAAATTTCTAACGACTTAAGTTGTTATTAATATTGGAATGTTTTGTGAGACATCTTGTTCGGCTTTAATTGTAATAGTAAGAGAATTAATTTTATACCAGTTTGTTCGTGCAGTATTGCTGTACTGAACCGGCTGTTTTTTTAAATTAGTTTAAGGAATTTATTTTGCAAAACCTGCAGGTCCTTCTTGTAGTACCACTATCCCACCATATTGGAGCTCCATACACAGAGAATGATTGGCAGAATCATGGCTCTGTAAACTGAGTTTATTTGGAAAGCTTATAGCTTGTATATATTCGTGCTATATAATTTAACAGATAATAATTCGATGTATAGCTAGTAGTTCACGCTATAATTTAAAACAGAGTAATTAGAAAACCAATAGCTAGAATTTCCTGCTGTATGGTTCTTCAAAGCGTTCAAGAAATCCTCCAAATTATAGTATTTTGATTTGTATTTAATTGTATTTTAATTTATTTTATTTTTATAGAATTTTGGTAGTTGTTGTTAATCCAGTTAAATAAAGTTCTGGTTACTCACGATCCAGTTGATAAAATATTGCTTTAAGTTAAGCATGCAAAATTATAGATGTGATTAACAATTAGTTTAATTTGTTGCAAGTGTATAATAGTTTTATATAATATATAGTTGAGATTCTATTTGTTGACGATTATAATAGAAGGAGTTTGAATGCTTCACTGCTATTAACCTTCCAAATATAAATCCATTCTTCATTTCCCATTATAACAAAATGAATTATTTATAAATATAATATTCCTCCAAAACTTTTTATTTCAAATATTAAAATAGGTTTTATATTAATTTAGAATACAATGAACAACACAGATTTAAGATAAAATATAATAAGGGAATTTGTAATTATTTTTCAAATCGAAAAACATGAACTCTTTAAAATTGAGGAAAAATTATGTTCAAAAAATTATTTTGTTTTTTTTAATAGTCAGTTACATAAAAAACATCGCCAACTTTTAATTAATTTTGAAAATTAATTTAAATTAATTTTTAATTTTGAAATTTAATTTAAATGTTCGCCACAAGCTCATGGCACTTTTTTTATTTAGTACGGGGTAGAAACATTTAAATAATTTTTCACATTTTGCTACAACTTGAGTGATATTTCAATGTTAATCTACCATCAATATAGATGCAAATTTATTTAACTTTGTTTTTCCAGTTTAACATGTTATTGAAAAGTGTAAGGCTTTTTTGAGAAAGCTTTCTTGGCGTCCTACATGTGGTAAAGTATATAGCTTGCCATTTAATTGGATTAATTTGCAATTGCCATAAGTTAAGGTATTGAGCATTTTTCTCTAAATACGATTCATGTCTTAGATTAGATTATATTAGATTAAATTCGGTGGTGATATGTTGTACTGCGACCAAAATGATCTATTGTACCCCAGTCTACTACTCCCTGGTGCATACCCAGTTAGAGCACCTCCTCCAATCCAGCTCCCTTAGGAATTTCAGGATATGCAGAGGGCTAAGTTTATGCAGGTCATGCCCGGCAATATTATACTCCCCCAGATGCAACCTTCTCGTGTAGATCAACGCTCCACAATCTTTGAGAAGATGAGCTGGGGTCTCTTCTTCCAATAGACAGAATCTACATTCGTCCGTCGGCTCCACCCCAATGTTCTTAAGGTGTTTTCTTAGTTTTGTGTCCTGTAAGAACCCCTGTCAGTATTCTCAGGTTGTTCCTATTCATCCTAGAGCACATTACTGTCCTCGTTTGATTAAACTGTCCAATCAACTCCTTGGACTACCTGAAGCCCGCGGCGTTGTTCCAGGTTTTGGTCCATTCCATCATAATGACTGCCCTCATCCTTTCATGGATGGCTTTTGTCCCCAATCCATAAAAAGGTTCCGGGCCAACAAAAGATGTAATAGCACCTCGCCTTTGTCAGCTTCTTCATTACCAGCGATACCCGCATGACCAGGTATCCAGTAAACTGTAACTTTGTTACTATGCCCAAGCTTTTTTAGCTTGCTCACACAGTCTCCAACCAATTTGGATGTGATGGTGTATGAGCTTAACGCATTAACTGCTGCTTGGCTGTCCGACATGTCGCATATTCTTTATTTATTACCTATATATGGTAGATTTTTAGAAATGAAATTACAAGAACTACAAATTTTACAAAATAAAGCCATCAAAGCTATTTTAAACGTTCCTTCAAGTACAAAATCTAAATTCTTGTACAATAATAACATACTTCCAATTAAAAAGCTCCTGGACTACGAATATATTTTGCTAATCTATAAAATCAATAACAATCTAATTAATGTAAACACTAATCTATACACCAACTTTAGCACAACAAACAGAGCTAGTCGAACAGCTTCGCATTGGCGGTTACCGCGTTTTAGTAGTACAGTGGCAATGAAAAGATGTTTCTACCACGGAATTAAATTATATAATGAAATACCATTGAAATGGAAACTTAGCAAAATTGGAAAGTTGAAAGGCTTGTTAAAACAAAGCCTATATGAAAAATTCTGTATTGAATACGACGAGAGTCATCTATTATAATAATTTGAAGTCGTGTTGCTTATTGACTGATGAACTTAATTTTCTTCTTTTTTGTTGTATCTATCATATTATACTCTAAATTTTCAAAACTATTCATGCCATCGTTGATATTGATTTTACGAATGATGTTGTTGTTGTTACAGCTGCTGTTGTTGTTGATTCTGTTCCCGGATGAATTAAAAATAAAAATAATTAAATTGTTTAAATATAGTTGTTCCTTTTTTATGTGTATATTATTCTATTTTTTTGGTTACATACATACGTTAATTTCTATCTAGTATTATTATTATTATTATAGGTTAGTCGAATAAGACATTAATATTTACTTAGCTATTTTGGAAATGAAATTTATTAATTTAATTTAAATAATGTTTTCCTACACAAAATATATCTTTTCTTTGGAAAATAAAAAAAAAAAAAAAAGATAAAATAAAATTTGGGGTATGTAAGATTTTTTTTCGATAGATTGCATTACTTCACACAGTTGTGAAGCAAATTGTGATGAAGTCAAAATTAATTGTTTCTTTGCTTTTAGCATATCAAGTAAAGCAGAAAGTCTAGTATGCACGACTGACGTTATTGGGTATTTCGCCCATCAAGCGATATCCTTCCCTCAGGCCACAGGCCCTCGGGATGGCTTACGTCACTTTCCGCCCGCAATAACTTCCATAACGCCCTTGGTGCATAAATAGCTGTTTCCAAACTATTTTCACGCACTAACATGACTATTCTTTTCTTAAACTTAACACACTTCTTTCTGCTATCTAATTGGATCAAATTATTGTGATTTTAGCAAACCAAAAAAGCAATGGATTGGAACAATTGCTGGCACTTTATCACACAACAATCCAGAATTTTTTGTATCTGGATTTGATTTTGTAAATGAATCTGGATGGTGGAAATTAACTTACAATCAAACACCAAAATTTTATCTGAGTTTATGTAAATATTTTTATATTAAATTCGAGTTTGTGAATCTAATAACTTGATACTAATTTTAGATGAATCTGTATCACAGAAGCGTTCAATAAAAATAGAAAAAACGGAAAAACAAGAAGAGATAAATGTTGTAGATTTAAATGGTTCAGACAGTGATGAAACTGTTACTAAACGGTTTAAAACAGACGAAGAAATTTTTAGCAGAACGCTGTGAGTTTACTAGTAAGTTGAACAGAATAAAAAAATATATACAACTTTGTTTATGATTATAGGCCATATATGGGAAGACCCCCAAGAATATTTACAGCAATATCTTCCTCCTCATCGCAAAAAAATTATTCCAGTGAATATGATACAGAATCGATTCAATCGAATCTGACAGATTTTCTTGCAAATGAATTATCGAACTCAACGTTTCTAGATGAAATAACAAATTTAAATGCGGTTGATAATCTTAATCCGGAAAACGATCTGTTCTTAACCGATAATGATAATAATGGCGATTGGAATTTATCAGATGTAAATTTCGACCTAACAAATGCCCATTTATTGAAAACCGAGAATAGTGAAAATACGTTATTAGACATTTCCAAGAAATTGAAAATTAACGAAAATGATTTCGGTGATTATTTCGACAATCCTAACAATGAACATGATTCGCTGGATAATAATGATGGTATATTTTATCCACGAATAATTCAAGTGACTAATTTTCAAGAAGCCGAAGAAAACGGAAATGATGTCGTACATGAATTTCAAAAAATCATTAAATCAGAACCAGGTATAAATATTTTCTACGATGATGATTTCGAAATTGAAAAACATGTCGTCGAAGAACAGGAATTTGAAAAAATTGTTTGTGAAAAAAGTTTGTTTCGTATTTCGGAAAAACGAGAGTATCCTTGGCTTCAGAGCAAAGAAGAGAATAGTTACGATGTTAATTGTGGAAGGTAATAATTATTGACATAACAAATTTGTTGTTTAGAAATAAATAAATATGGATTTTAAGACAGTGGAATAACTTAACATTATTTTAACTTTGCAGCATAGAAATGATGAATGTCTATGAAGAAAGTTTATTGCATCAAAAATTAAAAATAATAATTGACGGCGAACTCAATAACAAAACAAAACTACCATCGTGGATACATCGAACCTATCGTAAAATTAGTTTACGTGTGTTAAAAAGGTCAAACTTGAAACCAATATTCAATTTAGATTCCGTAAATGTAAAAACAAATAACCCAGAAACTATTTCTAAACAGAACCCATTAGACCGCTTCTATCATGTAAGTAACAGAAAAAAGACAGCGGATATCGGTTTATTTAATGTTTTCTTCTAGCTTATCTCCAGCTCAGACGGAATTCAAAGAAAAGAAGAGTCTTCATTTCATGCGAGATTAGCCGGGAGTATGCAATATGAATTGTTTGTTTCGCCTTATACTGGACGAGTTCTTCACCCTTTTATATACAAAAATCAGAAATGCGTTCCACCATGGGTCAAGGTAATAATCGTTGGGTCAATGGGTCAAGGTAATAAATATTCAACTCACCGCACCATTCATTATTATTTTTTTAGCTGATGTGTGAAATGCAATATTTTGTAAATGAACAATTTCCAGAAAGATCCTCTGTTGACTTTTGTTATGTACAACCTCAACATATACCAGCAGTAAATGGATTATTACAAAGAATCTTTTGGCCTGGAATTGATAGTACGTAGTACAAAGATATTTTTTAGACTTATCGTTGGTTAAATATTTTATTTTTTGTTCCCAGTGTCTGATAGCCTTAGTTATCCTGATTTTAGTGTTATTGCCCTCTACAAAAAATTAGTAATAGGATGTGCGTTTTTAGTACCTGATATTAGTTGTAATGAAGCCTACGTATCGTTTATGGCAGTACGACCAGGGTGGCAAAGATCTGGTATTGCAACATTTATGTTATATCATTTAACACAAACATGCATGAGTAAAGATATAACATTGCATGTGTCTGCAACAAATTCAGCAATATGTTTATATCAAAAGTTTGGTTTTAAAATTGAAGAAATAGTATTAGATTTTTATGAAAAATATTTACCTCTCGAGTCTAAAGAAAGTAGGCATGCGCTTTTATTAAGAATGAAAAGATAATAAAATATGATTTTATCAAAAAAAATGTGTTCTTTAATGAATTGAATAATTTTATAGTTTTATCAGTAAGAATGGTAAGTAATGGTAATCAGTAGGGGTGGGCTGATTAATCGATTAATTATTTTCTTATTTGAAGTAAACAATGAATCGATTAATCGAAAATTAAAACTGATTAATAGTCATTGGGCCATATATATAAAACCTAGTAACTAGGTTTTTTAAGTGTTTACTAGTTTTCGTATGCATAAAAAAGTATTCGAAACTTTACTAGCTTGCTGAAAAAAATCATCGAATTGTTTTATTTTTACGTGTTTGCTATGTTTGGTATGCATAAAAACCAAAGTTTGCTGGATTTATGCTAGTATATACTATAATCAAACCTAGTGTACTATTTACCATACTAAAACTATTACTAGGTTGTTAATTTATAGTTTTTTTCTTTTTGAGATGTGATATGAATTCGAAACCAAGACAAATGTATTGAATTTATTGTTTTTTTTATTCTGATTTGTTGGAAGATGAAATATGTTTTCGTGCATGTAAATTTTACAAATTGCGTAAACCGTGTGAAGGAACAGTAAATTTTAGACACCTTTAGAAATAGTAAACTTTTAAGACATAGTAATTTACTCTTCTTGAAATAACTGAAGCAGAATCGTCCCAATCTTCAGAGTAAAGTAATTAATATTAACAACTCGGAATCAATGAGATGCAATACCTATAACGAATGGTGTCACAGACTTGTTGTTCGTTCATAATGCTTCTTACTTCTGGTTCTACGTACTTTGCACGTTTTTTTCCGAATTTTATGTGCTTATACACTTTGGCTTTTAAATAATCGTTCAAGTGTCGGCGGAATGCGGAACGTGCAAAATGATTAGCAAATAAGACGGATCAAGGTTTAACGCGACCCATGCCAATAAGAAGTGATTTACGTAAAAATTTTAAGTCAAAATTGTCACATAAAAAATATGCCTGCATGCTCATAATTCCGGGAAAAAAAGTCAAAGTTTTAAAACTGCGTGAAAACTTTGTTTTTTTGCCTACAGTGCCCTATAGCACTCACATCGTACTACTTCCATCACGCGCTAAAAATTAGCTGAAAGTGTATATTTTGAAATAAATTTAAAAAAATCGAAAAATCGATTTTAAATTTTTTAAAACTTAAAACTAAGGGAGAAAGTGTTATGACCTGGAGGAGCTTGATGTTGAAATTACACTTTATTATTACACACAAAAAACGTACACATGATTTTATTTTATTAGTTTAATAACTGATTTAATTTTTAAATTTATAACTAAATAATTTTATAACTTTTATCAGAACTTATATGAAAATCTGTTTTGACTGTAAAAATAATTAATTCGACTGACTACACTAACTGATTGACTTACTCTAAAAATATACTAACGGACTGTTTAACTGTTGACTGTCTACTTTTCTGGAAGAACTAACTCTAATTATTAAAATTAATTGATTGGATATTTGTTTGTTTTTTGTTAAGTTGACAAATTTGTTGATGAATTATTACAATAAACAGTAAATTAATTATTACAATTTAAAATTTTTCAAAATAGCAATAGTAATCATTTCTTTACTTTAAATGTTTTAAGTAAATTAAGGTATTATTTTTACTATTTCGAAATAATTTTGCTCGTGTGAATAATTTTGAATTTCAAAATATGAAGTAATAAGTAAGTCTTTAATTTAAATGAATACGTAACAATTTTGAAGTTTTGAGTTATTTGCTACATAGTTTAATATGTAGCACAATACTTCCCCTCTTTTTTTTTAAATTTGCGATTGCGATAGAAAAAGTAAATTTTTGTTTTATTTAATATAATATTTTGAAAAAATGTACTTATTACTTTATATTCCAAATTCAATTTTTGTTTAATAACTATCAGATAAGAATTTTAACGAGTTTCATAAAAATTGAATATTACAATAATTATTAATTAAACTTAAACGATAAATTAAATTAAGAATTCAATTAATTAAGTTAAATTAATAATACCTAAACCTTATTAAAGAAAAAAAATATAATTCAGTTTTGGACTGGTAAATAATTCTTATGTTAATTACTGTTTTATTTTACTGACCTATCTTAACAATAACCTACTTACTTATTTACTATGAACTTGAAAATTTAATAAAATAAAATTAAAATGTAATTCTAATCCTATTTGCAGTCAGTATGGTAAATAAAAATAAATATTTTTTGTTTGCGTTGCATTTTGTCTTTTAATTTATAATTTAAATGAAAACAAACTTAATATGCATTGGAAAGATTTAAAATATACGAAACAGAAAAGAAATTTTAAGGTGAAAATGAAACTGATTTTGGATTGAGGAAAAAATTATGATTGGATTGAGGACTTATGATTGGATTAAGGAAAAAATTTAATTAGAGTATGATTGATTTTCTATTGATTGCATTAATTCTATTGATTTTATTAAATATAAAAGACTTTTTTACTTTAATTACAATTAGCCTACCTATCTTAATATTAGATAAATGTTTGTTTTTGTTTAGTTTTTAGAAATAAGAAATTGAAAACAAACTTAGTCTTGAGTACATTTTTAACGAAACTAAATTCTGAAATGACAAATGCATTATTGTTTTAAAATTAGAAAATTGGAAGAGATTAACTTATTGACTTGTCTATTTGCTAAATTTTATTTTAATTAGATGGTTAGCAGTATTATTTTAGTCTACGGAGGATCATTATAAATTTCGGTATTTTGGATTGTCTTGTCAGGTTTTGGGCTTAGAGGAAGTTCGTTCGAAGACTTTGAAATTTGTTGAAAATGTTCGATGTTTGCATCGTTTGTCTTATTAATTCTATCATAATTTTGGAGGAGTGTGAGTGTAGGTATAAAGTTTTTGATGCTTGCATCATTAGGTTGTGTGTTTGTTATTGCAGTGCAGATTCTTCCGCTTTTCACTTTGCTGAGAGAGTTGGTAGCAAAAACACCTGGTAAAATTTCTTCATTCACGCGTAGGAATTGACCAGTTAAATCTTTGGAAACAGATAATTCGACCAGTTTAGTTTTTCTATGGGGTATTGTTGAGTTTATAATTATATCTGCAAGGTACATTTTTGGAGTTGGCGGTGTTAATTCTTTTAATATTTCATCTTCAAATTTTGTTTTAAACAATTTATCTACAAATGTAAAATCACTG
The DNA here is from genome assembly GCA_963693315.1 of Diogma glabrata. NCBI lineage: Eukaryota > Metazoa > Arthropoda > Insecta > Diptera > Cylindrotomidae > Diogma > Diogma glabrata. The sequence goes on from OY856186.1 coordinate 117,762,552, forward strand.
GAGTCAGAGGTAAAATCACATTCTTGGACTTGTACAATAATATTTGTTGAAGACGCTGATTCCGATTCTCCTAAAATTTCATCATTGGGCTTTTTACTAAATATTTTCCCTACAGATGAAGAGTCAACGGATTCAGACCTACAGTCGTTTTTATGAATTCCGTCAGTGTCTCTTGTATAACAATGTAAGCTCGATTCATTCGAAAATTCATCTTCCAACTTTTTACTAAATAATTTATCTTTTGATGAAATTTCTATCGAATCAGGCTTATAATCTTTTTTAGAGATTTCGAAAGTATTGTTTATACAATCGAGTTTAACCTTGTTCATAATGAAATCCCTACCGAGGATTCCGTCTGCGTTTATATCGAGTATGTGATCTCTTACCACGTGAAATGTGCATCCCAGATTTGGATTGTTGAAGAAAAATCCCTGTGTAGTCCCTAACGTTTCAGTTTTCGTACCCTGTATTCCCTTGAAGTTGATGCTTGTTGAGGTATCTATGATGGTTTCAGGTTTCAGTTTGCTTACTTTAATTATAGATATATCAGCACCAGTGTCGACTATGATATTTATAGTATTATAGGAAGTTATATACAGAGGAATTTGTATTTCTGCATCATTTGAAATGGGACCTAAATATTTATAATCTGTTGAGTGTAGATTTGAAAGAATTTGCATTGGTGCTTGTGTATTTGGTTGAGCTGTTTGACTGGAGTCCGTACCCGTTATTAACCTTGTAAATGTCTGGCTTCGACTTGTGGGTTGCAAGTCGAGCCCTGGGAGTTTCCCGAGTTTGAGTTTTGATGTTCCCACTTTTTCTTTTGGAAGCACTCCTCCACCGTATGACTTGTTCTGCCACAGAAGTCACATTTTGTTGTTTTACCGTTATTTGGGTAACCGTTATTTATTACCTGGTGACGTTGATTAGAATAATGTGCGGTATTGTGTTTTTGTAGATCTCGTCCTGAATCAGAGTTGTTAAATCTTTGCTGGATTGGTGGCTGTCTATAGTTGCATTCCATTGCAATATGGCCGGGTCTATTACAGGAATAACATGTAAAGTTTTGATATTCCCTACCTGGCTGTTGTTGGTAGTGATATACCTGAGGCAGAATACCAGGTTCGGTTTTAACTGCACTGGGGTATGCGGGCGCAGGTGGCAAATGATAGTTTGGCTGTTGGTGAGAGTAGTATTGAGATGGTGGTGAGCTCGGATTTATAAGAGGGTAATGTAATGGAGGGTTATTTAAAGAAAATTTATTAAAATCATTATTTGGCAAAAGATAGTTTGGCTGTTGGTGGGCGTAATATTGAGATGGTGGTGAGCTTGGCTTTATCAGAGGGTAGTTTAATGGAGGGTTATTTAAAGAATAGTTAATAAATTCTTTATTTAAATTATTCAGATCATTTTTTATGCTCGCTTCTGGTGTGGGAAAAGGAAAACCAGTCAGTTCGTACATGGTGTTGTTTCTGGAATAATTTAATAACAGTTCTGTTTGTAATGCCTGTTTTATTAGATTTTCCAGTTGTGTTTCACTAGAACCTATTATAGTCTGTCGTATGGTGGGGTGCGATAGTCCAACTTTAAAGGCGTTTATTGCGTATGATTCTATTTCTTTAACAAATGCGTCATTACTTTCCGAGTATTTACCTCTCACTGCATTCACTGTTTGATTTAGTAAGGTCTGGATTCTTTCGGAGGATGTTAATACCGTTTCATGTGGAAGCTGTCGGCAGTTTATTAAGTCTCTAGTTAGATCAATCGTGGTTTTTGTTGGATAAAAATGATCACTTAAAAATTTTTTTAATGCTGAAAATTCCTTAAACGGTTTTAAATCATTCAAAAGCATAAAAGCATCCCCGCGAAAACGACTGTAAATATAAGTCATAAAAACAGGTTTTTTGTCATTGCTTAGATTGTTGTATATGATGCTAGAATTATACAAAAAAATTTGTAAGTTCTCCCCTAACGTAGGTGTTCGTTCTCCACTGAAGGTGGGAATGGTTTGAACCTGCTTAAAAGTATCTACGTTTGTCATTTCGGAATTTAATTTTGTTTCTATTTCTATATTATTTAAAATTATTTGTGTTTGACTAACTTAAATTTAAAACAGTACCTGTAGAACCTTGAGATGATGTTGGTTTAGACTTTCTTCTTCTTCCTCGTGTAGCTGATCTTTTAATATCTGTTCTGCTTCGGAGGTTGTAAAATGCTGAATCTGAATCGCTGGATGTACTCATTCAGGAACTTGTAATTTGTAATGAGTAACAATGTTTTTAAAACATACAACTAAACTATATGCAGTTTTAAGGCTCCTTCCCGGCGTTTTGAAATATAATGTTATACACAATTTTCATTATATGAAATGATAACTTTTGATATCGAATTAAATGTTTTTTTGTTTAAATAGCAACAAACTATATGGATTTACTGTTTGTACTGTATTTTTAATAAATAAATTTCACTGTTGGTATGAATCTTAATTTTATAATGACTTGTTTTTAAGCACTACATACACAGTTTTGCGATAACTATATTAGTGTTCACTGAATTGTTTTTTAATACAGCACTGTTCTGTTTAGCTATCTGAATGTTTTTTTCGCTCTGAGTTATTTTTTGTGTGGAAGTGTGTGAAGATTTAAAACAACTTCAAGAAATTTTCTAAATTTCTTTTTGCTCACAGGTTTCTTATATTTATTGTTTTTATTATTCTCTCTTGAAATACAAGAGGACTATCAACTGCGCCAGTGTTGTGACCTGGAGGAGCTTGATGTTGAAATTACACTTTATTATTACACACAAAAAACGTACACATGATTTTATTTTATTAGTTTAATAACTGATTTAATTTTTAAATTTATAACTAAATAATTTTATAACTTTTATCAGAACTTATATGAAAATCTGTTTTGACTGTAAAAATAATTAATTCGACTGACTACACTAACTGATTGACTTACTCTAAAAATATACTAACGGATTGTTTAACTGTTGACTGTCTACTTTTCTGGAAGAACTAACTCTAATTATTAAAATTAATTGATTGGATATTTGTTTGTTTTTTGTTAAGTTGACAAATTTGTTGATGAATTATTACAATAAACAGTAAATTAATTATTACAATTTAAAATTTTTCAAAATAGCAATAGTAATCATTTCTTTACTTTAAATGTTTTAAGTAAATTAAGGTATTATTTTTACTATTTCGAAATAATTTTGCTCGTGTGAATAATTTTGAATTTCAAAATATGAAGTAATAAGTAAGTCTTTAATTTAAATGAATACGTAACAATTTTGAAGTTTTGAGTTATTTGCTACATAGTTTAATATGTAGCACAACAAAAGCTACCCTTAAAATTTTTAACAAATATTTTTGTTATGTAAAAATCGTGAATATTTCTAACGCATTGATATTTTTTAAAAAAAATTTACTACGAATAAAAAGATATACGTATTCGAGGATTATTCGATATATACGTGTTCGATGATATTTTTTTTTGGAAAATATAGCGGTTCCAAATATCGAGAATTTCGTGATTTTTGGCTAGTCGAGTTATTTTTAAATATTCATAAATTCGGATCTATTAAAGATAGAAACTTCTAGTTTGTTGTATTTTAAAGTTAAAAGATGCTTGTTTACAAAAAAAAAATTAAAATTCGTATAGTAATAAACAAATAAAATGTTCAAAATTCAAATCAATTTTTAGTTATCATCTAACAAAAATAAAGAGTGTTTAGTATGACCATTGTATTTTACGTTCAATTTTCAATAATAGCTATTTATGTATTAAGGGCATAAAGTATGTCTTTGCCGAGAGAAACAATCACTCGAAAGTAAAAAAGATACTTTATGCCTGAATTGCATACAAGATTTTTTGTACGAGTAAGATTCTGTATTATTTGCATAAATAAAAATACATATATTTACACAAAATAGTAAAATATTTTTTAAAAAATTATTTTATCAAAGTAGTTTTTCGAAATAATAGTAATACAATAACTTTAGGCATTGTTATTTCCATTTTAGGCATTGTTATTTCACTTTTAGCATTGTTATTTCAATAGGAAAAAAAGGCCTGCTTTATGTACTATTTTTGAATCGCAAAAGTGAATTTTACGGTTTACTCGTACAAAAATATATTTAATTAATAGAGAAATGAGTTTTCAGAAATGAGTTGAAAAAATTAACTTTTTTGTAACAGTAAAACTCATTCCTCCATTAACTATATAAAACTTTAAATTCAAAGGGTAAAATGCTTAATCGAATAAATCCCACCATAAATATAAACGAGGACCTAGAAAATTCGCAGATTGAGATGACAAAAATTTGGTCAATTTTAATTCCACCAAGACACAGCCATCGATTATTTTCAGATCAAAGAACGAGTTCCCCAACGATGTTTCAATTATAGTTTGTGTGACGAAGAATTAGACGGATGACAAAAGTGCATCAAAAAAGAACTTTGCGAATCAATTCAACCATTCAATCTACAAAGGTTTAAAAAAGCGTTCATCAACACCTCAACACGCTTGTTGTTGTGGGACTTAGGTCTTAAAATAATGTGTTGTTTTGACGTGTATTATTCCTATACAACACTTTTTATTAAAAAAAATTCGTTGAATCCCCTAAAGCTTTGTTTTTGTGCGCCCGTCAGGATCAAAGTCTATAAACTTACCTGTCTGCCAACTTTTCGATGACTTCAAGCAGGTCTACAACTCTGTCGGCAGTAGGTAGTAGGCATAAAAGATTACGAATAGGAATTGAATAGTGGAATAGTAGAATGGTGTCGAATAGGAATAGTGGAATGGTGTCGTGGAATAGATACTGCAAAAGGACCTATACGAAGAAGTTATGGTAATATGAGGCAGTATAATATGGGAGCGCCATTTGAGAAAATTGCAATGAATGTAGCTGGACCATTTCCGGATTGGTTGTTTTTGCTTTTGGTTGTTTTTGCTGCGATTTGACTATTTTTTGTAAAGTAGAATCAGCTTCAAAAATCACTATTGATTAATATTAGTGACAGAATATACTGTTGTAACCACTGGTATTTGATTATTGATACAAAAAGCATTTACTTTTAATACAATGAATCAAGTACACCGTATATAATTAAATAGGGCAAACCCCTTGTATCCCTTAGTAAGATATTTCGTATCAAGCCCTGAACAGATAGCCCAACTAGGGTTCATATACGATAAACCAAATGATGTCCAGAAATATACATCATATTGCCCTAATAGTTCTTGTCGTTTCTGGACTGACAAGATCCTGATCACGCCCTGACTGTATTCAGATTAATTATTGGTTTTGGTAAATGGTAAACATTTCTGCACTCTTTTGTGATTTATCCCGTTATAGAAGGTTATAGTTAGAAATATATCGGGGAGTTAATAAGTCTCCAACTCATGAAAAAGTAATAGAAATATTCGAAAATTAGTCAAACGCAATGCATTAGAAAACAAATAAAATTGTGATATACACCGAAGAAACACACATAAAAACTATAGTCTATGATTAATAATTTTAAAAAATAACATAACATTTTTATAAAAGCTCTTGAGGATAGCATAACAGTTGAAATCGATCGAGCTAGCTATTTAAAATTATTAATTATAATTAGCCAAGTACCCTTGGTGTCTTCCATAAACTTTATTGTCTATGATTGACTGAAAGTTAGATTTAAAAATTTTCAGTTTTTACTTTTATATGACCTCAATCTCGAAATCGGCACATTTTGTTTTATTTTCGCCTTATCTTACCACATAAATATATACGTAAATACATATATATTTAAAGCTTTTCATTTTTCAGTGAGAAAGTCGTTGTGCAGAATATAGGATTACAAACAATCAAGTCCCACCATAATTGGGTTTCGTTTTACTTTTTGAAAGTACGGAACTCTTAAAATAGTAATAAAATTTTCTCAAACTGTTTTCTTTATTTCTCATCAGACGAAATCAATAATAAAAACACAACATTTCAAAGCTAAAGAAATTACCTTACTCAAATGTATAAAGTTTCTTTTAAAATATCGTGGATCGTGTATGTATTCTATAAAATTCCAATGCTACCAACGTGGTATAAAAATTTGTAAAAATATTTGCTTTTTACTAAAATTTTGGGAAGAGAATATTTTGATTTTAAAAACTTTCGTAAATGAGAAAGCATAATTTTTTTTTGATAAACATCAGTTACATATGGTTAATTAATATATACTTTCATTTATAATTTGAAAACCGTTGTACACAAAGTACAATTCTTCTCAAAATGAAAAACTTAACCTTTAAAACCTATCCGGTGCACAGTATATATACTAGTAGTGTCTTTCAAAACATGGCGCGCGAGACACTACCGCGTCTCTTGATTTAACACTACTTAATCAAAAAAAACTTTTATTAAGTTTATTTGGTTTAAATTTTTTTTTAAATAATCATAACTAATAGAGAATTTAACACTATACTTAATCAAACAAAAACTTTTATTAAGTTTATTCTCTTTAAATACAAACTATTAATTTAGCACTCCCGATAATATTTGCTCATCTCTGGCTAGCCAACAACTGACTTTTTAATTGCAATTGCAAGACTTGCAATTCTTTTATGGTAAAAAAATTTTTTTTATAAAGTATAGAAATTTCATAATTTTATAGAAATAGAAAACCATTTCCGCCACTTGTAGACTAATTGAATAGGAACAACTGAAGGTTATTTTATTCAAATAACACCGTTGAGGTAATTGTCCATGAAAACTTCATATATCATGAGAAAAATTTTGAAGAAAGAAAAGAAATAAGACCACGAAGGTTTTGGACTGGATTTAAGAAATGCAAGTGGCAATGGTGTGAGAAAGGTTGTTACCATAGGGTAACACGTAATAGGGATAAAGGGGATTTTCATTTCCTAACACTATGCCGTCGACTTGGCAGTCATGGTTAGAGGAAAACATGACTCCATTGTCGCTGGTCGAACCCAGACAGCCCTTAATCTTGTATCAAAGTGGTATAACAGATTGGGACTGTCGATCAACCCTCAAACTTTAATTTCATTTCTCCTGTTCTAAACGGCGATCTAATACAAACACCAACAGAGGTTAGATATTTAGGTGTGATCATGGATAGCAAACTAACCTGGAGCTCACATCTGAAATAAATAAGGCAAACAAAGTTTTCTTCACATGCAGAAACTTTTTAGGAAAACGTGGGGTCTTAGCCCAAAAATGATACTTTGGTTGCACCAAAGTATTATAAAACCAATTCTAACATATGCAGCTTTAGTTTGGTGGCCTAAAATGCACCAAATAACTGCTCAAAATATGTTTACAAAAATACAAAGGCTTGAGTGTCTTAGTGCCACAGGTGCTTTCAAAACCACGCCAACGTCAGCAATGGAGATTCTTCAAAAGCTTTGTCCATTACACCTACATGTAAAATCTGTAGCGGTGTTGAGCGTTCATAGACTTCAGCTCACAGTCGGGTTAAGCGGCTAACCGGACACCTTAAAATCCTTGCTGAATTACAAGCTGAACTGCATACATACTATATTTCAGATTGTATGCCAAAAACAATAGATTTTGATAGGCACTTTGATGCCAAGATATTGGCCAGAGATCGGATTAAAAACTACATACGGTCACTGCCACATAACGCAAGCATCTGGTATACAGATGGTTCTCGAACCAATGTGGGCACGGGAGCAGGAGTGTTTGGTCCTAGAACAAAACGAACGGTTGTCTTAGGCATCACAACAACCATATTCCAAGCCGAAATGTTTGCCATTAGCAGTTGCGCTTTGCTATGTGCTGAAAGACAATACCAAAACATTGAAATATATATTATCTCTGACAGCCAAAGAGCACTCTTGGCACTAAAATCTACGCGTTTTGATTAAAAACTGGTATGGGAATGCTACCAAAACCTAGTAAAAGTCTTCTGCAATAATAGAGTTACACTTGTGTGGGCGGGCACCCAGCCGCACATGAATACAAGGAAATGCTATTGCTGACGCTTTAGCAAAGCAAGGTGCCAATAAAAAGTTAGTTGGACCGGAACCATGCTTTGGAGTGGCCAAGAGTTCGCTCAAAAGCACATTCCAAACATGGTAACAGGAACAAAATGCTAAATTATGGAGAAGCAGAGAGGGACTAGTACACTCTAAGAAGTTTCTAGGTAACCTCCCTGTTTCACCCTTAAAAACAATCGACTTAAACAGAGAGTCTCTAAGAATTTTAACTTGGTGCGTTACTGGAAATTGTCCTTTAAACCACCATCTTAACAAAATGGGCCTTGTTGTTTCCGAAAGATGTAGATTCTGCTACTTGGACGCGGAAACGATGGAACACTTTATCTGCAGCGGTGCTGAACTCTCTTGGCACAGATACAACCAACATGGTCATAGAAGACTAACACTTCCACTACTACAAAACGTCACTGCAAATGAACTAATTAATTTTACTAAAAGTCTCAACTTGGATTACGAATACAACCAGTAACGGCACAGACGACGACTGGCAAATAACATAATCAGGGTAAGCACAATAGACTTGTAAGTCTCAAGGCCCTCCAATAAAAAAAATACTTCACAGGTTTAGCGAGATCATTTTTTGGACGTTAAGTCCTTAAAATTTTTGAGAATATCGTGAATTTTGATATTAACAGAAGGTGCAGGAGAGATTAGTCAGTGAGAGATTAGCCAAAGTGAATAAGGAGGTTAGTAGATCGACAAGTTTAATGTCCACTAAAAGGCCGTATTTATTAAGGAAATCAGCTCCAGAATTGGAATGGTAACATCAGCTATAACAAAGGTTGGACATAACGCTCATTGGTCTGAGATCAATGTTTAAGCTTAGAGACCGTGTACCGTAAGTGCTAACTTTGGTCGCATTAGCTGCGTAGAGGTAGAAGTCTGATTTTCGGGATTGCTTTTCCTCCACTGAAATTTCGGAATCTGCATCAACGAGGAGTCTATCGAGAAGAAATGTCGAGGAATGGACGGAGTCCCAGAACACGGAGTTAGGAATGACATTCCGTCACATTTGAAGAGTCTACGTGTTTTTTGAAGTAAAGGCAGAGAAGTTTGAGTGCTTGGAATTAAGTTTGGACTCTGCGTCGCATTTTTTCACATTGCCCTTGAAAGTATGATGGTAGTAGCAGGTACCAGAAAACATTTGAGTTCGCGACCTAGACCGTGGTCGCATGGGAGAGCGATTATACCGACGAAAATCTCGATTGCGAGCATCGTATCGATCTTTGGATCTACTCTGATAATTTTGAAAAGGTTGGAAATATCCTTGTTGCCTTATTGCATACAGCAACTGCACGTTTTGTGCTTTCAATATTTTAACTTTTTCAGTGAATGCCATAACCACACTTGAGCGAGAAGAAGCAGTAGGGTTATATACCGCATGGAGTTCATATCCCCTTAGGCAAGCGAGGACATTGTCTGCTATCTCGGCTGTTTTTTGTAGATTGGACCCAGAGGACTTTTAGAGTTTCCTCTTGAAAGTTATTTTGGGATTCAGCAGTCATATCTCGTAAGAGCTGTGAGGGTTTTTTATCCCCAAGGTTCATACCGCATAATACCTTGTGTATGCGGTCTGAAGTGTGTAACGGTGGACATCAATGTTTACTCTAAAAATGATAATTTTCGAAACCAATTATAATTTCATTATTTTTCTTAAAAGTCGCTACATTTTTGAACGCTACTGTTGAGGTTTAGTTGCGTCACTCAATTTCAACAATAAACATGTTTATTATTTTATGGAAAGGGAAACAGAAGAACTGAAATATGATATAAAAATACGAATTTTGCGAAGATAATTAGTATAATTTTAAAACTCGGAAGTTTTGGGTTAAAAATAAATCATGCATGTAAAATAGATAAAATAATTAAAAATATTAAATTAAAATAAATATTGTAAAGTGAAAAGAAAAATGGAAGTTTTGTTTAGAATAAATAAATAATTTACTTATGGTGATGTCGAATTTTTTTTAATTATTTGTTTGTTATGTGATATAGTGTTCAATGTGATGAAATTGGCAAAGAATTTATTTATACATCGATTTAAAAAAATAAAAAAAATTTTATCAGTTGTTTTCATTTATTATAAATTTAAATTTATGGAAAAGGATAAACAAGATCAAATTAAAAAGCTTGTTGGTCTGAATATTTTATGGCAACTGCATTTCTGGCAGCAAAAGTAGTAAAGATCCAACAACACAAGTTGGTCCCGTAATCATAAGCAACTATAATAAAATTGTTGGAATTGGTTATAATGGATTTCCAATTGGCTGCAGTGATGATGAATTTCCATGGGGAAAATAATTGAATATATTAAAATTTATACGTGGTGCATGCAGAAGTGAATGTGATTTTAAATAAAAATGGTTCGTGTGTCAAAGGAAGCACAATTTATGTAGCATTGTTTCCATGTAATGAGTGTGCTAAATATATTATACAATCAGGACCTGTTAATAAAGGGAGTTATCTCAGAAGGTAAACGAAGATGCATAAATGAAAACAACATTCAAGATGAAACTAAATGTAAGTTATTTTAGATATTTGATTTGTATAAACTTTTATTTTTTTTCGATTGAATTATTCTGCTGTTAGTAAATCAATACCGTCTATTCCGCTTAATCGGGACACATCGGGACTAGTGCAATTTGTCCCGATTAAGCGGCTGGTTCAATTATCCGAAGTTCCACAAAAAGTATATTTTAAAAGTAAAAGGATTAGTAATTTTTAATGTATTTTATTTCATGAATTGCACAAAATTGAAAAAAAATCTCAAAACTATACGTATCCATACATACGCATTAAATAATTATATAAAATGGATGTATGTACTATGTACATTAATATCAATAATAATATTAATATATGTATGTATACATATACATAATAAATATGTAATATGTATGTAGTATGTACATATATGTAATACATTGTGTTAGAAAAATAAGGTTTAAACTTTAATTAAATTTTTTGAAGAAATTCGTCCAAAGAGGTTTGCCTTTTGTTTTTGCTGGATAGTAGCTGAACAAAATCAGAGCACAAATTTAATGCTGACATGGGACGCCCGTCATTTCCATATTGCATAAAATAACGCTGTAATCTGTCAACACATTGTTTTGCCTCACGATAAGTTACCACCACAGGTTCTTCATCATCACAGTCATCGGACTTCCACCAACGTTTGATATTTTGATTTGATTGTTGCTACAATTACGTCCTCACAATCGTCATTCTCATCATAACACAGTAAATTGTTGTCAATTGACGAAAATTCAATATCAATACCTGGTGCGATTTCATTTAATCCGTCGCTGTGCTCTGCAATCTCCATAGATTTTAGGCCGCAATAACCAAAACAATTTTGTATTGTGCTGGTTTTTACTGCTCGCCAACTGTCAGCTACAAACTATATTACCTGTAAAATAGTTATTTTGCTACTGATTTCCCTCGCTGTTGACGTACAAGTAAGTATATTTGCATCGATGGATTCCAATATGTATTCGAACCGACGAAAAAAATAATTCTTTTTCTTCTCTTCTTTTTTATTTTTTATTATTTTTGTTTTATTTTTTAATTTTTTTTCCATGTTTACTATGATTAATAAATTTTTTTTGTATGATCTGTCCTGATTAAACGAAATATTGTCCCGAAAAAGCGAAGCAAATTTGTGTTATTTGCTTGGTTTTGTTTCCGTTCCTTAGGATTTGTCCCAATTAAACGGCTGTGGCTAGGTTTTACCAAGATATCATTGACTAAATTCGCCAGGGGGGCATAATAATACTAAGTAGGTTCCCATATTTAGTTTTTTGGGGCTTGATATTTCCCAACAAGAATACTAACTTTCTGACCAGAAAGGATGAATTTTTACTGCTAAGTGACTAATTTGTGGCATAGATAGTTGCTGAAGAAGATGTAGCTGAAGATGTTGGGGGATGGAGTGGGATTGGGAGGTGGTGGAGGATTTGAAGAAGAATCTCCAAGGTTCACTTGAGACACCGGCTTCGATTCGCTTGGTGACCAGTGCCCCAAGCTGGTCTTCGTTAACCGTGGTTTTGGGTTCGGAGTATAAAGCAGTTCCTTCAGGCTCTGGTGAACCTGCCTACACTGCTGGGAACAAAAATAAACCGAGAAAGCCTAGTCATAATGGCAGCTAGGTAAAATAGTTTTGTGGGGCATAACACTTCCTTGGCGTGTTGGTTTACAATCGCAAAAGCACAGATTGCAACCAACAAAGTTATAATCACAACAAAGATTTCTTGTATGTAACACATGCGTTTCGAGAGGCGAAAATATGTTTACAATAACAAAAAAAATATTTATTCGTGGCAACAAAAAAAATATCTCCGGTTGATAAAAGAGAAAAAAATGCCTGAATTTATGTTTTCTTTGCGAATGAAGACCCCGACGTCTGCGGTTACCAGTCTTTTCAGTTCTGCTGAGTTTCGTTGGAGTGTAGACCATTTGTCGGTGCTCAACAGTTTATTTAGTGTGGCTAAATCACAATGTTGTTTTATAAAATATATGTAACGCATTGCGTAAGAAAACTTTTGTTTATTTTAATTTGTTGGAACTATATTTAACTGGTGTTATCGCAGAACATCAAAAGCGTGTTATCGCAACAAACCAAGCGATTTGGCATTTTCGAACGAACCCTTCATAGTTAAAAAATGAAACAAATATAAACACTTTTAAAAATAGAACAATTGAACATATAAAATATAAGTTTTAAATTTGTGAAATTAGTTTTTATAAGAGCTATTTAGATTATAAGAAATCGTATGTTTGATGGTATTCATTCCTAAAATAAATAATTATAATAATTCATTCGACCTCATGAAGTTCATTCCTAGGATTATTTCATCCATATTGTCTGCGATTATTGCCATTATTATGTTGGAAGTGACTATTTCCCGTTCACTATATTGGCGATCATCCATTAAACAGTTGCATTTTCCACAGTTGCCGTTTTTATTTTTGTTGGTGTGACGATTACAGGCTATGATGTATGATGTAGTTATTTCCAGCATTTCCTTCCCTCAAATCGAATTGGTTTTATATGTTATTGTATTGTTCCACAACAACAGGAAAACAATACAACAAGCAATATTCCTAACTAGAATATTCATTCAACTGCAGCTTCAGCAACTCCAACGGCTGATTGTAGAAATTTCCAATATGAACACAGCGTTCAAAATAATACACAAAATATTTCTACTTAATAACACTTAAAACTTTAATTACAAAACTAATTTAAAAATAACTTCTACTTACACGATTCTATATGCGCGGTAACACGTTCCGTTTACAATTAATTCCACTTAAAATCATCGCAGTCTAAAATAAAACTAATCATAATTTTGCAAGTGGAATTCCTTATATACAATTCTGCATAATTTCTTGATTATTCGAGGTCATTTTATTTATGTCGCGTTCTTTGGCAAAAAAAATTGATTTGAGATCAAAAAAATTAGCTATCAGATCAAATTAGCTGTCAGTTTGTGTTCTTTGGCAAAACAAGATTGATTTTTTTTATCTAGATCAGGTTTCAAAAATCTAGATTTTTTGGTAGATTTTACAAACACATTGACATATTATTTTTATTTGTCAAATTTATGTAAACAAAAAAACCGCCATTTTAATTATTATTATTATTTTGTTTAAAAATAATTTATTATTATTTAAATTACTAATTAATAATAAAGTCATTACAAATAAAATGATAAAACGTAAAATCTATCATTTTCAAATGTAAACATAACCAAACATATCAATGGACAGAACAAAAAGTCAAAACAATTTACTACTACATTTACAAAAGTAGATTGATTTATTTTATGCTGTTTGTTGGCAAGTAAATAAATCAATCTTTTTTCGATCAAGCCAAAGAACGCGACATTAGAAACCTTGAGAAAATCTATGAATATTCGATAACATTATTTGAGTATGAACTGAATTTTATAAAAAACTAAAGGGTCCCTTTCGTTTCGGACGCCATGAAAACTAATTTGGACTTTTATACGAATATATAATCTTACACTACACCGGAAAACTCAAAAATATATGAAAACTGAATCTACGACAAACTAATTATACTTGGAAATCTCTTATATTATGAATCACAGAAAAATTGTAAAGAAACTTATTAATTGGCTAACAAATAAAGTAATTTAGTTAGAAAAACAAATCAAAAATTATATAAATTAAAATTCAATAAAAAGCTTACATTAATTTATTTCTTGAATGTTGTCTTCTTCATGTTTTATATCACGTCTTCGTTTATCTTCTGTGATAACATCCTTTATCAACGATTCCCCAGTGTCGCGTTCTTTTTCTCGACAATGTTGACTAGTGTTAACAATTGTTAACTTTCGTCGTTCTTTAATTCAATAATTTTAACATTGTGTAACAAAATGACGTCATGATGTCGTACCTAAATTCAATGTTAAACTGTCAAAAGTTAACATTTTGTAACAATTTCCAACTCACCTTCTAGACATGAATTATAGCATGTTGTTATGTCAAATGGTGTGTTGTGATCTATTTATCTGTCAAAATGTTTATGATTAAGAGATTCTTAAATACAATATCTTGTTTTTCTGTTTCGCAATTGAGTTTTATTATATATAAATTAAATAATTTTAATATTGTGACGATTATGGAAGATGATAGAACACAACAACAATAGAACTTTCAAGAAAATTCTCGTTAGTTCTACAAATATAAAAATCAAAAGATACAAAAGGTAACAATGCAACCAAAGTAAACATTTAATAGGAAGTATTTGTTTTATCGAATAAGGATTGGTTAACGAAATAAAAATTGGTAAATAAAACAATTGAAAAGAATAGATTTCACACCTAGGTGTCAATATTTGAAGATCGTCTTATTGTTGATAAAGGAAAAAAAAAGGGTGTGTTCTATCTAGAACATTACAGCAGTTTCGAGGCTATTTCATGTAGTATATATAAAAGGTGTTGTTCGAGGATACAACCAATATAAAAATTGTTAGCGATACAAAAAGTATAAAAATTTAGCAGTGATAAAGGCGAAGTAAAATTAACAGTGTTATAAGTAGAAAGTTAAAAGTGATATTGTGAACAAGTATAAAAGAATTATAAGTGGTGAAATATTGTTAGTACAAGAAGAACTAAAAGGGGAAATAGGAGAAATATTTTTACTGTAAAATCTTGAACGAATAAAATTATAACGTTTAGAAAATCCATTGTGTTTTAAATTTCCTGATTTAGTGATCGAACTAAATAATTGTAACTCGGCTAAAGAAACGTTACAACTGGTGTCAGAAGTGAAATTGGGAAATAAGATGGATTTGAATGGATTAAAAGTTCAAGATCTGAAGAGCGAATTGGAGAAAAGGAATCTTTCAACAACGGGAACTAAGAATGAGTTGAAAGAGCGATTAATAAAAGCTATGGAAGCAGCTGGATTGGATCCAGAAAAATATCGTTTTGGGCAAGAAGAAGCAGATGAAAATCCAGATGCAGGAAATAGTGAAGCTAAAGATGGTGCTGTTGAAGCAACGAGGCAAGTCGTACCAGCAAACAACGACTTTGCACAGTTAATGGCTATGATGGAGCAAATAAGTTTCAACATGAGAGCAGATGTAAAGGCAAACATGGAGGTTATGAACAAAAAGTTAGATTTGCAAAGTAACAGCATGAGTAATGAAATGAAAAAGTTAGATGCAAACATCGCTTCAAGTCGAGAAGAAATTAGCTTGGTTAAAACACACATCGACGAGAAACTTCTACATATGGCAGCGAATCTACGCATCGAAGTAGAGAAAATTGTGGATGAAAAAGTCGAGAAAGTGCAAAAAGAAGTTGAAGTTCTGGAACAGAAAGTACAATCGAAAGTAGATGACTTTAAAGTAGAAGTAGAAAGAAGGCTTCAAGATGTTGAAATTAAAGGTAAAACAATTCACACGGTTCAACAAACACAAAGCATGAAGTTAAAACCGCCCACATACGATGGTACATCATCGTTTGGAATTTTCAAATTCCAATTTGAAACAGCAGCTGATCAGAACAGTTGGAACGAACCACATCGTGTGGCAGCTTTAATAGTGGCACTGAAGGGTGAAGCAGCAGAAACAATACATCAGTTCCAGAACAAGATCGAAGGAGCTACAATGAGATCATGAAGGCTTTAGATCGCAAATATGGTAGTGACCACAAACGGGAGATATACAGACTTGAGTTGAAGGGTCGCTACCAGCGAATAGGAGAAAGTCTGCAAGAGTTTTCGTCTGCGATCGAACGTCTGGTACATATGGCACATGGAAATACATCACCAGACTATATGGAAAGAATGAAGATAGATGCGTTCATCGACGGCATAAGAGATCCAGAGACGCGAAAGTCAGCTGTGATGACACCTAAAGCTACATTTGCTGAAACAATAGCTTGTGCATTGACTAGTGAGACGGCACAAGCAATTGTCAAACCAACAATCAAAGTACGCCGTGTAGAAATGGAAGAAGAGGATAGTTTTAGGCCCCAAAGAAGATCTGGAGAATTTAACAGTAGAATAAGATGTTGGGTATGTGACAAACTTGGTCACATATCTCGAGAATGCAGAGAGGCTAGACGAAAAGCAGATCAACATCACCAATCAGACGGAGATCATCTGAAGAAAAGGCTCAAGCGGGAGAGGATGGTCAAATAGCAGCGGAAGGGTTAAACTAAAACGAGTCAGCTTTAAGGGGCGTAAGCTGGCTCCCACAACCGAATGCCCCATAATCTCCATCCCTATTTCAAGAATCGCAAGGAATGGTGACAGTTTAACGATTGGAGCTAAAATTGATGACAACAACTGTATCATTACGCTAGATACTGGAGCAACTCGCACAATAGTCCGTACAGATTTACTAAAAGGGGAATTACAACCAGCAGAAAAATATCGAATACAAACAGCAACAGGGGAAAGTGCAACTATCAGGGGAAGCAAAATTGCCGATATAAAAATTGGAAATACGCACTTTCAGCATGAAGTTCTAGTGGCAGACATCGTTGATGAAGTAATTTTGGGAATGGACTTCATGAGGCCGAATGGATTTGTAATAGACGCTGGAAATGGAGTACTCAAGTATGGTAACGTAGAGTTGGTTCTTCAGAATCAAGTATGAGGCGAATAATATTGGAACATCGCGAAAAGCTGCCACCTAATACCGAAACAATCGTCTGGGGAAGATTGGAGGGAGAATCTGGGTCACCAAGGTTGTGGGTTGTGGAAGCCAATGAAAATGGTCTTCAACATCAAGAGATCATTATAGGGAAAACATTAGTTGTACCAGATGAAAACTTAAGAATACCGATAAGAACACTAAATCTGTCAGACAAAATAAAAACCCTTAAGAAAGGAACAATCGTCGGTAAATGTGAAGAAGTAACTACCATTGTGAAATGTGGACAACAGCACACAGAAAGGAAAGTCGAAAATCAAACGCAGAAGAAAGAAATACAAAATCTACTACAGAAGTGGACAACAGAGCTTACAAAAGAACAAAAGAAAGAAGCAGAGCAGTTGCTCGAACGTTATTCGTCCATCTTCTGCAGCACATCAGCAGACAACGGAAGAACTAATCTGGTTAAACATAAAATTGACACGGGAGCAGAGATGCCGATTCGCCAAGCACCAAGAAGATTACCATTAGCAAAAGGGGAAGAAGCTGATAGAATGGTAAAGGATATGAAAATGGCTGGTGTTATCGGGCAATCAGATAGTCCATGGAGTTCACCTGTGGTTTTAGTTGGAAAGAAGGATGGAACTATGAGATTCTGCGTCGACTATAGAAAACTGAATGCAGTAACAAAGAAAGATAGCTACCCATTACCTCGAATTGATGATACCTTGGACACATTATCAGGTGCCAAATTATTCTCAACATTAGATCTGCAAAGTGGTTATTGGCAGGTAGAAGTCCAAGAAGAGGATCGAGAAAAGACAGCGTTTAGTGTGGGTAGTGGGCTATGGCAGTTTAACGTTATGCCATTCGGACTATGTAATGCTCCCGCAACATTTGAACGTTTAATGGAACGTGTGTTGAAAGGATTACATTGGAGAACGTGCCTTGCGTACTTGGACGACATCATTGTAATGGGCAAGGATTTTGACGATCATTTGAAGAATTTAGAAGAAGTCTTCGAGAGAATCCAAGCAGCAGGACTAAAATTGAGTCCAAAGAAATGTACACTATTCAGAGAAGAAGTAAAATACTTGGGGCACAAAGTAACAACGAATGGAATACACACAGATGCTGATAAGATCACAACAGTAAAAGAATGGCCAAGACCTAAGACTTTACATGAACTTCGCAGTTTTCTGGGATTGTGCACTTACTACCGACGTTTTGTACCAGGATTTGCGAATGTTGCTAAGAGTCTACATGAGCTCACGAGGAAGGATAAAGCTTTTGAATGGACCGAAAAGCAAGAAGATGCTTTTGTGGAGCTTCGGAAAAGATTGTGCACAGCACCAGTTCTGGCTTACCCTATACCAAATTTTAAATTCATATTAGACACTGATGCCAGCAATGATGGTATAGGAGGAGTGTTATCTCAAGAAATTGATGGACAAGAAAAAGTAATAGCTTATTACTCAAAAATACTGTCCAAGCCAGAAAGGAATTATTGTGTAGCTCGTAAAGAATTGCTGGCTATAGTGGAATGTGTAAAACATTTTCACAAGTATTTGTACGGCCAAAAATTCCATTTGAGAACTGATCATTGAGCATTGAGGTGGCTACTGCAATTTAAGAACCCGGAAGGACAAGTAGCACGATGGATTGAACGCTTACAAGCTTATGATTTCGACATTGAACATCGAAGGGGAAGTGCACATGGAAATGCTGATGCATTATCAAGAAGGCCATGCCAGGTGGAATGCAAGCACTGTAATCGGGCGGAAAGTAAGGAAAACATTATTGATGTCAGGCTTCTGCAAGTGCTTCCTAGTTAAGACTGGACGCATGAAGTGGTAAGGAAGGAGCAACTGGAAGATCCGAGCTTGGCACCAATAATAAAGTGCAAGGAAAAGGGAGAAAAACCTACATGGAGTGAGATTGCCGATAAAAGTCAAACATTAAAGGCATATTGGGCACAATGGGACAGCCTCTGTATTGAAGATGGATGCTTGAAAAGAATTTGGGAAAGTCCTGACGGATCAGTTAAAGAATCAATGATAGTAGTTCCCAAAATAAGAATACCTCAAGTATTAAAGGAATATCATGAAGGAACCAGTGGCGGTCACCTGGGTATTAACAAAACCCTTGCTAAAGTACGGCGTAGATTTTATTGGTCAGGAGCACGTCAATCGGTAGTGGAATGGTGTCAAGCATGCGATCAATGTGCGGCTGCAAAGGGACCTGCAAGAAGAAGCCGTGGTAACATGAGGCAGTATAATGTAGGAGCACCATTCGAGAGAATTGCGATGGATGTAGCTGGACCATTTCCGACTTCTGATAACAACAACAAATATGTGCTAGTCATAATGGATTATTTTAGCAAGTGGCCAGAAGTGTGTGCAATACCAAACCAAGAAGCAACAACGATCGCTGAAGCAGTAGTTAGCAATTGGATAAGTCGCTACGGAGTACCGATGGAAATTCACACAGATCAAGGAAGAAATTTTGAATCTACCATATTTCAAGAAATCTGTCAGATGCTTGGAATTAATAAAACTAGAACAACTGCTTCACATCCCCAATCAGATGGCATGGTTGAAAGATTTAATGCTACTCTTGAGAAATATCTAGCAAAAGTAGTGAACAAGAATCAACGTGATTGGGATCGTCATATTCCGTTATTTTTGATGGCTTATAGATCAGCAGTGCATGATACAACCAAAACGACGCCTGCTACAACCATTTTTGGAAATGATTTACGGCTACCTGGTGATCTGAAGTTTGGGATTATTCCATCGTCAACATTATGTGTACAAGATTATGTTAATAAACTTCAAAAAGAACTTGAGGAGGTACACACGTTTGTCAGACAGAAAGCACAGATATCCAGTGATCGAATGAAGGCTCGGTATGACATTCGCGCAAACAACAAAGGATTTGAGGAAGGACAACTAGTGTGGCTACACAATCCACAGCGGAGAAAAGGACTATCTCCAAAACTACAAACATCTTGGGAAGGACCTTATACCATCATAACAAAATTAAACGATGTCGTTTATCGAATAAAGAAAGGTCAACGAGCGAAACCAAAAGTCGTTCATCTAGAAAGATTAGCACCCTACAGAGGGGGAGATTTAGATTCTATTCGGGACGAACAGAAATAAGTGGGGGAGAATGTGACGATTATGGAAGATGATAGAACACAACAACAATAGAACTTTCAAGAAAATTCTCGTTAGTTCTACAAATATAAAAATCAAAAGATACAAAAGGTAACAATGCAACCAAAGTAAACATTTAATAGGAAGTATTTGTTTTATCGAATAAGGATTGGTTAACGAAATAAAAATTGGTAAATAAAACAATTGAAAAGAATAGATTTCACACCTAGGTGTCAATATTTGAAGATCGTCTTATTGTTGATAAAGGAAAAAAAAAGGGTGTGTTCTATCTAGAACATTACAGCAGTTTCGAGGCTATTTCATGTAGTATATATAAAAGGTGTTGTTCGAGGATACAACCAATATAAAAATTGTTAGCGATACAAAAAGTATAAAAATTTAGCAGTGATAAAGGCGAAGTAAAATTAACAGTGTTATAAGTAGAAAGTTAAAGTGATATTGTGAACAAGTATAAAAGAATTATAAGTGGTGAAATATTGTTAGTACAAGAAGAACTAAAAGGGGAAATAGGAGAAATATTTTTACTGTAAAATCTTGAACGAATAAAATTATAACGTTTAGAAAAATCCATTGTGTTTTAAATTTCCTGATCTAGTGATCGAACTAAATAATTGTAACTCGGCTAAAGAAACGTTACAATATATTTAATTTATGTGCTCAAATAGAACAAATTTATTTTTTGACAGTTTAAAAGTCTAATATTTTGTCGTTCTTAAATTATAAATCAACATTGTCGACAAAACTTAACATGACGTTTCAACACAATTTTATGACATTTTAACAATGTTAGAAATGTTAAGAAAAAGAACGCGACACTGAGGCCCGCTATACACTTGAGCTAAACTATGCGAACTATGTTTTTAAAAAAATAATGTTTTAACGCGAATAATATTTTTAAACAAAATGTAATGAATGTAATGTTTCCTTTTTTATTTTCTTTTTTTAAATGTTTTGTTTCCGTAATATTTTTTTGTATAATTACGTTGTATACAAAAAACATAGTTCGCATAGTTCACATAGTTTAGCTCAAGTGTATAGCGGGCCTGACATTTGATTAAAAATAGTAGGTATTGCAGTTTTCTTAAGACGTATCCTTAACGGTGAACTTCGATCTAAACAAAATTCTTCAAAATGCTGCGAACAAATTACATCATGTTTCTGCGGTTTCCAAGGTTATAAATTTAGTGCTTTGAACCATGCATTTAAATATTTAGTATCGGTTGGAAATCTGACATGTTATTTTATTTCTATTATGCTTTTCGTAACGATTTGAGTTCACACATTTACATATACAACATTTCATAACTATTATTATTTAATTAAATTTGCAAAATTTTAATGTTTTCAAATTGTAAATAACTGCATGTCCAAATAAAACACAAAACGTCCAGATAACATTATTTATTTCTTAAAAAACTCAAGCTCTCGATTTTTTTTTGGTTCTCTCATATTTATATTGTTACGTTTTTCCAAACTTACTTCGAATTGGCCTTACTCTCAATTCGATAAACGCAATTCCCAAATCTCTTCAGAGTTTGATCACTGATTAGTTAGCACAAACACCAGGTTTTATTAAGTCTTCAACTCCTTGGTTGTTCCACAACAACAGGAAAACAATACAGCAAACAATATTCCTAACTAGAATATTCTTCCAACAGCTTCGAAACTCCAACGGTTTATTGTAGAAATTTCAATTCACAACGCTCAAAATAATACACAGAATATTTTTTCTCAATAACACTTAAAACTTTATTCACAAAAACTAATTTAAAAATCACTTTTATAATTTTAACTTCACTATCGCAGGTTTAAAATAAAACTAATTCTGTCTTGCAAGACATCCCTTTTTATATACGATTTTGCATTATCTAGATCATTCGAGGTCACTTTTTAGAAACCTTGAGAAAACACTAGAATATTCGATTATATTACGTTATGTTGATTTGATAAATAAAATCGTTCAATTTAATTTATTGTTGTCCCAAGTTCTAAGAAATACAACAACAACACTATTCATTTCATTAATTTGTTGTAGTATTTTGTTGATTTGATTTTCCTGGAAGTGACCGTAATCGTCTAGATTTTTCTGTAATCGTAACAATATGTATAAAGATTTTTTTTTTTGCTTAGAATCTCAACTCAAATTATCACTAAAACGAATTATGGTTTTGTAATGTCACAAAATACAAACTCAATATTCTGGTATAAAATTGATATATTTTTAAACAATTTATAAATGAATGAATTGAATTTATTAAGAACCATTATTATAGTTTATTAAATTAAAACTTTACTTTTGCGACCACACACAATTCTTTGATTTAAATTATATACTCATTGAACATTTAAAAATTATATACTAATTGCCATCGATCCAAACAATTTGATCGTTTTAAATATCATATTCTGTTTCCCTTTCCAATAAGCAATTCCCCTTTTTTCGAATAAAAAAAATCATCTATGCAAAAACCCGTATCTTTAATCGAACTTATTTAAATCATCAAAAAAAAAAATATTTAATTGTACAGTTACAGTTACAGTTGTACCGTTACAATTGAAAAATATTAATAAAATTATTAGTTATTAATTTAATTGAATTTGAAAACTGTTATTCTAGAGTAAAAATTGAAAATAGTCAGTTGTTACAAGTAGAAGAGCATGACATCCCGTCTGAGATGCCATTAACCATGCAAGAAGAATTCAAATGCTTTACACAACAATATCCGCAACATAAACTACAATCGGAAAACGGCCACCGAAATCACGCAACAAATGGTTTGACAACGATTGTCGCCAAAGCGTTGAACATAAACAAAACTGCTGGAAAAATGGTTAACAAGAAACACCCGAAGTGATCATGTATGTGGTAGAAAATTAGCAGCAAAACTTCTATGGAGAAAAATCGCGAACACATGAAGGGCTGTATTAAAAACATCACCAACATGCGGCTGACAGAAATTCGAAAGAGTGCTAATGCGCGGCATCTGACAAAAAATGTCCACCAAAGATCTACAGCCATCAAAGATGGAATCAACGAAGTTACAACACATGAACATGATGTGCTGGCAGTATGGCGATCCCACTTTCAAGAGCTACTGAATAGAACGTTTAAAGTTATCGTGATACCCGAGCAATTGCTCGGTGAAGTGAGGAAATTTTTGTTCCTTACCCAACAATAGAAAAAGTGGAAGCTGCCATCGAAAACCTGAAAAATAGGAAACCACCAGGTATTGATGGAATCTTTGCAGAACTATGATTGAAAATGGAGGAGCAGCTCTTGTCTCGCGTAAATGCGATCTGATTTTGACAATCCGGGACCAAGAAGAACTACCTGCGGAATGGAAAACAGCTCTTTGTTCTTATCCACAAGAAAAGTGACTTGTTGGACTCATAGCGTTCGCCGAATCTATCATCGGTGAATATCAGTCTAGTTTTCGTCCCAGCCGTTCAAACACATATCAATGTTTTACCTTAAGGTTGAGTCTGGAAAAATGTTTGGAGTACATCAGTATTCACCGTGTCACTGCAGTATACAGAGTTTACAGAGTTGTGTAAACTCTTACTTTTCAAAGTAATATTTCGACCTGTATACTTATACTTGTGGAAGTGAAAGCTAGACACCGACTTCCACCGATTGTAGAATTCTAACAACAATTAGAGAGGAAAGTCATACGAACAATTTATGGTCCATGTGAAGTTGCTAAAAATCAGTATAGAATCGGAATGAATCATGAAATGCTCCTTGGGGCCAACCGGATTAGATGG
>OY856186.1:117786859-117864359 GCA_963693315.1 Diogma glabrata
TTAACCAGTTATCTACATGTCCGAGGAACTTTTCGAACCTGGAGAATCGGATATCTCTGACATCACTCTAAAATAGTGACAAAGTATTTTAGTTTGGCACACTGAAAAAAAAATTGAAGTTCATGACAACCTCATCTCGAAGTTGCCAGTTGATTATTCATGCAAAGAAAAATTATTTGCAAACAATTTCACTGTGATTGGGACAACTACACGATAACATTTTCCTAACAACAGAATGAGGTTTATTTAAAATATAAAGTGTTATATCCAATATAACAGTAGTTGAATAAAGATAATAAATATTTCCCTGAAAAAAATTTTCTTTGGCCTTATATCATGAATTTTTCATTTTAAAGTTTAAGTATTTGAGATTAATTGAACTATATTTTATTTTCACATAAATATTTCGTGTGATTGTCTCAACTTCATCGATTTATAATTGTAGAGTTGTTGAAGCAATTTCGTAGTTTGATTCGCCATATGTGACCGCACGGTGAGGTTGAGACAATTGCATTTCGATTGGAAATAGGACATGTTTTTTTCAGTGCAAGTAACGCTTTACATGTCGCTAGAACAACAATCAGTATTTCAGTGTAAAAATCTAGTAACTAAAAAATGTTCCTTTACTTTAGTCCAGCCTTGCCTTTCAAAAGATATAACCAAAGCTAATGATTTATATAAAGTAGTTATCGTAGTATAGGAATATAACATACAATTTCCTCAAAATTTAAACTACATTTTCTTTAAAATCAAAAAAATCCGATTTAAATCAAAAAAAGCGATTTAAATCAAATAAATCCGATTTTTTTGATTTTTTTTAAAAAAATCAGATTTTTATGCAACCTTGTTTTGTAGCCAAACGCAATCAAACAAAAATTTGAAAGCTAATGTAGCGCATATGTTAATCACATAGAAATAATCAATTATTATTATTAGAACTTATTGTGAATTTATGAAATATGTACATAGACAGTAGACACATTATAACAATATTGCACAACTTTAAGATTGTTTCCAAATCTAAAACTCGTTTTTCGCAATTTTAAGCCACTTAACAAATCCACCAAAGACAAAATGAAAATAAAAACAATCAGCAAAACTAATTTCAACCGCATAATTTTCAAAATTATTTTCTCTTGCGTTCTCTGAAACTAAACGAAATTTTACATCTGTTAACACTAAAAAACTTCTATTTACAAATTCCAATTGGAGTTTTTGTTTTGACACTTGACATTAAAAGTTTTATTTTAATTTCTGTGATTGTCGACGATTGTGTATTGTTATTTGTAAAATTAAAAAAAAATATTCCTAAGTGTAATAGTAATATTTATATTAAATGTTTATTTATTATCGTTTTAGTTTGTGATTAAAGTGATTTATGTTTAGAAATAAGACAAAAATGTTTAAATAAATAGAATAATCTTAAACTTAATTATGACCTCCATTTAAGGGTGAAAAGTAAAATGGATCGATATTAAAGTTGCCCCAATATACAAGAAGAAAAATAATCGCATGTGAATATTGTATTTTCATCAACAGAAATTATGTTTAAAAAAGCGAAAAAATTATTTATCAAGATGTTATTTGTAATGCTAGATTATTAAAATCAAATTAATTTAGTTTTAATCTAAAAGGTGCGACTATATCTTTAAAACGCCCACAAAGTGAATCTCTTAAATAATAAATAAATAATTACATTCTTTTTGTTTTTATAGTAATATAGTTAAGATTACGATATTAGAAATAGAATAAAAATTAAAATGAATATTATGAGGAAATTGCGTGGTACATCTGTGACTTCTGGTGATTCTTCTACAGAAAGTCCACCAGATTCACCACACACTCAACTTGGATTAATGCATTTGAAAAAATTATTTAATGAGTATACGCATCCTAAGGAACCACTTAGTGAAACTGATCGAGATTATAAATTGTACACTATGCTACCATTATTTTGCAAAGTTTTTGGTTGTTCACATTCAGCTGATATGAGTGAAAAGTTTTGGGATATTTTAGCATTTTGTCAACAAGTTTCAAAACTAATGGTTTCAGAAATAAGGAGAAGGTAAGATTTTGTGTTTATTTTTTTTGTATTAAAAATTTATAAATCACTAGAATATTATTACTTGACAATAATCCAATTAGCGTTTCTATCTTTGATAATCATTTAATAATCGAGAATATATTTGAACTTACACAATTATCTATAGTTTGAAGTCGACAGCTGTTCACAATAAAACAACGTTAATCTCAGAGAGTTGCATTTATTGAAAATGAGCGAAAGATTTTTTAAATTACACAGAGATTATTGATTAGTTATAAGGGCAAATGTTTGATAAATTTATTTGTATATTTTGCAATATTCGATCAAATGAATAAAAAAAAAATTGCTGATCAAATAAACAGCATAGTTTGCGCAAATTCCTGTATAAACTTTTACTTAGTCATGTTGTTGTAAGTAGACGCCGAATTGGCTTATGGAGTGATTAGCCCGAATGGAGTGATCAGTTTTTATTGATTTGTAATTTTTTTTAATTTTTGATCTACGGGTGTGACAACCCCGCGTACTCTAGTCCCTGTAATTGAGATACGAGCTAACGTGAGGTATCACTAGTCAATGTGATATATTAGAAGTGCAAACGGATGAACTGTATTCAGTCAATGGTAGCACCCTCAATCTTAGCTGTGTAATATTCCTTGATCATGGAACTATATTGCTTATTTGAAGAAACGAGCATTCATATTAATCTATATCTAAGCTTCAATCATTGAGGAAGAGAGTGCATCACATAATCAAGGAATGGCCACTAGCTGGACTATATTGACAACCCCACTTTAGTTTTGTTCTTGTAAATATTTAAAACAAATTTGCTTTTTACCCTTTTATTTTCTCCATCCTATCATGAAATATTGGCCTACGTCATATTTTGGATGTGGTAGGATTTATTGTTTAGTTATCCATTATTTAACAAAAAATATAATAAAACAAAAAAAAATTGCGTTCGTCAACACCTTAAAACGCATGTTGTTGTGGGACTTGGTCTTAAAAGGTTTTTATGTGATGTGTATGACACATATTGCACTACTAAACTAAACTTTCCGCGTTTGCCTACTAAAGCTTCAGACGTTTGGATTTCTGAATTTTGCAACCCGTTCCAGTTTTATTTTTTTTTATCGACAATATCCTTGTATTTTTTTTTTAATTTAATTTTTACTATAAGTAAAGATTTTTTTTAGGTTTAATTAAGTAGTCCTTATAGTGACAATTTTTTTATATTTATTTTATTTTTTAAAGTATATATATACTTCGGATTACTGATGGAGAACTGATGAAGGAGTTCTTTTTCTTAACTATCTTAGATAGTTAAAAAAAAGAACTGATGAAGGAGTAATCCGAAATATATATATTCTTTAAAAAATAAAAAATAAAATAAATATAAAAAAATTGTCACTATAAGGACTACTTAATTATCCCTAAAAAATAAAAATTTTACTTATAGTAAAAATTAAATTTCAAAGTGACAAAAGCACACAAAAACAAGTGAAAATTATGGAAAACCATATTAATACATAATATCCTTGTAGCCTATTGTTGAAGTAATTATTGTGTTCTATATTAAAATATCAAGTTAGCCTTTCCTTTGATATTTTAACATATTGTTTATTGTATTTTTTCATTCTATTAAAAATCTTTCTATCAGACAGTCGTCTTTTAAATCTAATTGGTTATGGGCCCAGGCACGAGTAGGTGCACTGTTTAGATTAGAATAAATATTTTGAAAGATTTTTAAGCCGCTAAACTATAAGAAATGGATTTAGCAAAGCATATCAAACCATTGAAGGATGAGTCAGATTGGCCAATTTGGAAGAGGAAAATTAGGGACCTGCTTGACTATCACGATGGAGCGTTAGATGTAATAGATGGGAAGTTACAAAAACCAGAACCGCTAGGAGCTGATGCTACGGCAGCACAATTAAAGGGTTTTAAAGAAAAGGCCGATTTCTACCGTAAGGCTAATAGCTATGCGAAGTCTTTGATAACAACCACTATTACTGACGAGGTTTATCAAAAAGTAATGGACAAAGATACCGCATGTGAGACTTGGGAAGCGTTGAAAAAGCAGTTTGAAGCCACTTCAAAGGATCAACTTTTCAAAATCTGCACAGATTTCTTTGCTTTTTGTTGGGTGCCAGGTCAGGATGTTTCGACACACATTGCTATTTTAAGGAGATTGTGGGTTGAATTGAACAGCGGACTTAAGGCAAAAGATGAGAATGAATTACCCGATCTTATGTTAGTCTGCAAGACCTTGCACATTTTGCCAAGCAGTTATGAAATGTTTCGCTCAAGCTGGATGATGTTATCAAGAGATAATGAACCGACTTTTGATGAGTTAACTATGCAGCTTTCTACGTTCGAAAGAAACTTCAAACGAAATGACAGTGAGAAATTAGCTCAAGAGGCGCTAGTAGTAAGACCAGTGAAAAAGAGGCAAGAGGGTACATCTAAGAATAATAGCAAGTCCAAGAAAGATGACTGTTGTAATTATTGCAAGAAAAGAGGTCATTGGGTCAATGAGTGCAGGAAATGGATATCTGATGGAAGACCAAACAAGAACATATCTTCAGGTAACGTTCAGAGCAATGTAACTGATACTAACATGTCTCTTGTAACAATTTGCAATGAGGTGAATCTGGCTGAGTCTAATTCTACAGACTGGTGGATTGACAACGGAGCAACAAGGCACATTACTAAATGTCCGGACTGGTTTGTGAATTTTCAAGTTTTCAACAAACCAAGTAGTATCAAAGCAGCTGGAAGAGAAACTCTCGAGGCAATTGGAACAGGTTCAATTGTGATTATAAATCAGAACGGTGAGACGTTTACCCTAGAAGATGTGTGGTATGTTCCAGATATTTCACGCAATTTGTTTTCTGTGCTGGCTGCTCAAGATAGAAATCCTAAGAGCCTATTTAGGTCTACTCCTACAAAGTGTTGGCTGGATGTTGATGATAAAACAGTGTTATACGGGGTCCGAGAAGTTTCTGGGTCTTTGTTCAAGGCAGTCTTTAAGCCGATGCGTTCCGAACGTTCTGAAGTAAACGTAGCTGTTGCAGATCAGTCGACATTACAACTATATCATGAAAGATGGGGTCATCAAGACAAACGTCATGTCAAAGAAAAGTTGCAGATTGAACTAGGCATAAACGTTAAGCTGGACAGAGGTATTTGTGAACCATGTATCTACGGAAAATCCCATAGGCTGCCTTTTGGTACAAGAAAAAAGGTATGTAGTCCTGGAGAACTAATGTCAACTGATGTTTGTGGGCCCTTTGCCGAATCATTCAAGAAGGCACGATATTTAGTAGTGTTCAAAGATAGTTACACAAAATTTCGATATGGCTTCATTATTAAAGAAAAGTCCGATGTTAAACTTGTTTTGAAGCAGATGCTAGCTCATGCTAAGATGCAAGGTCACTCCATAAAAGAATTATTGAGTGATAATGGTGGTGAGTTCGATAATGCTGATGTCAAAGAAATTTTGCAGAAAAATGGAATCACTCAGAGGCTGACAGCGCCATATACTCCTGAGCAAAATGGTGGAAGTGAGAGAGACAACCGCACTATTGTAGAAATGGCTCGAACTTTTAAGTATTCAAATGCAAAAGCTAAATTTCCGGAAGCAATTTGGGCAGAGCTTGTCAATTCAGCTATTTATGTTCTGAATAGAACTGCCAAGTCTTCAGTTGAAGGTATTAGTCCCTTTGAATCCTGGATGGGTAAGAAGCCAAGAATTAAGCATTTGCGCATCATTGGTTCTGTCTGTTACATTCACGTACCAAAGCAAAAACGAAAAAAGATGGACCAAAAGGCTGTGAAAGGTTTTCTTGTTGGATACGATGGGGATGAGCGCTACCGAATTTATGTGAAGGCCGAGAACAAAGTCATATTATCGAGAGATGTGCAGTTCCACGAGCAAATTCTGGATTGTGAAGACAAACTTGTGCTACCATTTCAAAGCTATGAACCAGAGAGTGTGTTTCCTGAAGAAGAAACTCCAGATAAAGACACAACGCTTACTGATGACCGAAGTGATGATGACAATGAAACTGGATTGGACTCTGAAGTAGAAAGCGAGGAAGAGTCGCCAAAGCCAAATCTGAGAGATCGTACTAAGTTGAAAATGCCAGAACGTCTTAATTCATATGTTTTTTCTGCAGAAGAATTTGTCAGTGAAATAGACAATCCTGAAAGTTTTCAAGATGCAATTAGCAGCAAGCAAAGTAGTAGCTGGAGAGAGGCCATGTGCAGGGAAATTTCTTCACTTAATGAAAACCAAACTTGGAATCTGACATTCTTGCCGAAAGGAGCTAAAGCTATTCCATGTAAGTGGGTTTTTCGTTTAAAAACTAATCCTGATGGCAGCATAGATAAGTATAAAGCTAGACTCGTCATAAAAGGTTTTAGTCAACGACAAGGCATTGACTACAATCAAACATTTAGTCCAGTAGCGAAGATGGCAACTGTCCGATCCATTTTAAGTATTGCAGCAAGTGAGCAGATGCATGTCATGCAATTTGATGTATCTACAGCGTTTTTGTATGGAGAGCTTGATGAGGTAATTTACATGAAGCAACCAGAAGGATTTGAAGATGGCAGCCATAAAGTTTGTCAGCTGAAGCGAAGTTTGTACGGACTTAAGCAGGCTCCTAGGTGCTGGAACAAACGTTTTGGATGTTTTCTTTCGAAATTAGGATTTAGAGCTAGCAAGGCTGATCCATGTTTGTATATTCGTGAGAAAAACGGAAAGAAGCTAATTTTGGTGCTTTATGTTGATGATGGGCTAGTAGCAGCAAATAATCTGACAGATTTAGAAGTTTTCATGGAGGAGCTTAAATCTGAGTTCAAGATTGTCTCGAAGAAAGCTGACTATTTTTTGGGTCTTGAAATCGAGGTGGCAGATACGCATATCAAAATAAGTCAAAGGTCGTATGCCGAGAAAATCATGGAACGATTTAATTTTTCTGATTGCAAACCGATTTCAACACCAATTCTCAAGGGAATAGTTGATGAGAAGGATAGTAAGGCTCACAAATTTCCGTATAGACAAGCTGTTGGAGCATTGATGTATCTTATGCTTGGTACTAGACCTGATCTGGCTTACAGCGTTGGGTATATTTCTAGATTCCTGGAGAATCCATCAATGGAAGATGTTTCTCGTGTCAAGAGAGTTTTCCGGTACATTAAGGGCACCTTAGATCTTGGTTTAGTTTTCAAGTCTGGCGAAAACTTAGGTGTTCTGGAGTGTTTCAGTGATGCTGATTTTGGTGGTTGCATGAAGACTGGTAGATCAACTTCTGGTGTGGTTGTGAAGTACGCAGGCGGTGCAATTTCGTGGCTTAGTCAAAGACAAGCAATGGTGGCTACATCAACTACAGAGGCCGAAATTGTTGCAGCGAACGAAGCTACAAAGGAAGTAATTTGGTTAAGCAGATTATTTTCGGAACTGGTAGAGCTGATGCAGATTCCTGTTCTACAAGTTGATAACTCAGCAGCTGTAAGATTAGCTCAAAATCCAGAGTTTCATCGTAGAACAAAACACATAGCCATCAAACATTTTTTCATCCGAGAGAAGGTCATAGAAGGTGTAATGGATATTAAACAAATATCTACTGATGAGCAACTAGCAGACATCATGACGAAAGCATTACCCAGAGGACGTATCAAGGCGATTTGTGACGAGATGGGACTTCTCATACAATAATCAGAGGAAGTGTTGAAGTAATTATTGTGTTCTATATTAAAATATCAAGTTAGCCTTTCCTTTGATATTTTAACATATTGTTTATTGTATTTTTTCATTCTATTAAAAATCTTTCTATCAGACAGTCGTCTTTTAAATCTAATTCCTATTACATTCAACAACAGTGGCACCTCCACATTATCAATCACTTGTATAAAATCAAAGATAAATCTTTTCGAGCTTCTAAATGACTTCATCTATAATAACTGTTATTATAACCTCTTGGAGTTATTGCAAGTATGTATTAATTTTTTACTATATCTTGAGGTCGGTTTGCTTTCTATATCAGCGCATGCTTCTGTTAATGCTCGAAGCTTTAATCCGTTGGATGGCGGAATATAGATTTGCCAGACCGAGGTATCGGATACCCTGTTTTTTTTACCTTTTTTAAATACCCGAAGATCCCAGTCGTATAATCGAAAAATAGTCAAACGGCGAGGGTGTTTTTTTGTAGATATCAAAATCAATTGTGCCCGAGCTACGGTTAGAACTAAGTCCGAAAATGGCAGCTTCCCTTCTCTTTCTTTATGTGTGAACGTGATGGTCTCCTGTTTATTCTGGATTGATTTTAGAATTTCTCATTGGTGATTCTTCATTATCACTAATATGTGATATGTATGACACCATTCACCTCCAAAACTAAAATCAAACTGTTTGTTTATGGTGATTTTGAAATTCGACATCAATGTTTTTGCGATAAATGATGATAAGGAATTTCCAATCGAAGTACCTGAGGTTTGATCTTAAATATTTTTTTTGAATTTGAACTGAATGAATGTATATTGTTACGTTTTTCCAATCTTACTTCGGCCTTACTCTCAATTCTATAAACGCAATTCCCAATCTCCTTTTAAGTTCGATCACTGATTAGTAAGCAAAACACCAAGTTTTATTAAGTATTCAACTCCTTAATTGTTCCACAACGACAGGAAACAGTACAGCAAACAATATTCCTAACTAGAATATTCTTTCAGTAGCTTCAAAAACTCCAACGGTTGATTGTAGAAATTTCCAGTTCACAGCGTCCAAAATAATACACAAAATACTTCTATAGAATAACACTTAAAACTTTATTTACTAAAACTAATTTTAAAATAACTTCTATTTACACGATTTTATAGGCACGGTACAACATTTTGATTACAATTAATTTCACTTAAACTATTTCCAATATCGCATTTTTTACATTATATGTATAAGGTTAAAATGAAACTAATATATATTCTACAAGAGGTAATTCCCTATATATGATTCTGCATAATTTCTAGATTATTCGAGGTCCTTAGAAACCTTGAGAAAATATAAAAATATTCAATTCTTTTACGTTATGTTGATTTGATTCATAAAGTAATTTAATTGTATTTCATGTTGACCCTTTTTCTAAGAAAAGAATGTGACCTTGATTTTTGAAATATAATATTGTACTATATCGAAACTTGAAGTTTAGGTTTTGTATTTCATTACGTTTATGTAGAATCGTAACAATATACATATTTTATTTTTCAAATCACCTTATTGAGCCCACTCTTAATTATATAAACCATTTATATATCCAGAACACCAAGCTATCTTCTGGATGTATATGGGTGATTCTCCAAAAAGGGTACATTCTTATCTCCAAGCAATTTTTCTTATGTAAATAATTGTACAAATTCTGTGTATGCTAGTACAACGTGTTTCTAAGAGAATTAAGCAACAGTATAAAAGAAGCAATTTAATTTTATTTTTATTGAAAAATATGTCCTCGGAACCTGATAAATCACGTCCGTATACTGTCCCAAGACTGAAGTTTTAAAATAATAAGATTCAAAATCAAAATAATAATTACATTGAAAATAAAAAATATACTGTATGGAATAAATAAATATGTCTACTTATAATACCTCAAACCTTTATCATGAACATATTAACAAAATCAGTTTTACAGCAGAAACTAGAATGTTCCATAAATTTTAGTCACTTCCGTGGACAAAATGTTTATTTCGTCCTAGATAGCAGTACAAGAACCAAATCTATGATTTATAAATTGTCAGTCAGCCATCTTAGCTTTCGAGAACTTTTGTTTGCAGGTCGAGTGTTCTAATAGTGTTCAATTTGCCATAGAACAACAAAATTTTAAGTGGGGCAAGATCATAGGGTCACATTCGTGGACATCATAATTCTCTAAGTAATTACTAAATTTAAATTTTTATTATAGTTATAGTAAAAGTGAATTATATATATAATACATTTCAAAGAACAACTTCTCAAAACCAAAATGTCATCATTCACAGAATGTTTTTAATGAATTTATCACATCCGTGGACATCATGTCCGTGGACATTCAATGTCTCCGTCGGGACAGCTAAGTAACAGACGTGACACAAACAATAATAGTGTAATCTTTAATATTTATAAATGATTTTTGTTGATAAAACTTAAATTAACTTAAATTATTATCATGTTATAAGCAAAATTAAGAAGAGCTTGTTTGAAAAGGAAATCCTTACACACTGTGATTTTTCACAGAATTATAACTGCAAATATTCTGAGGAAGTGCAAGCAGTACACTTTGGCGGATCGAAAAATCCGGTTTCTTTACACACAGTAGTTGTTTATTATCACAATGATAGTAGTTGTTTATTACCACCGTCACGTCTGTGGTCAAGCGAAAATTTAAAAAAATTTTGATCTGGGCCCAATTTTTCGAAAATTATTTTCCAAAGCCTTATGCGGGCCACATGTTCTTGGTTTTAATAAAATTTTTAAATTTAAACTAGAAAAAAATAAATTAAATTAAATATAGACAAAACTAAATGTATGTGTATTAATGGAATATTAAATGAAAATATTGTGATAAATAATGATAAAATAGAAGTAAGAAGTAATTAAGTATTTAGGAGTAGTGTTTGATAACCAGTTATATTTTAAAGATAATTTAGATTATGTTTGTAAAAAAATCGCCAAAAAAGTATATTTTTTAAATAGTATTCGAAAAACAATATCTTTAAAAACTGCCTTACATATTTATAATGTTATAATTAAACCATATTTCGAATATTGTCCTTCAATTTTATTTTTATGCAATAAGCAAATGTTTGATAGGTTGCAAAAGCTTCAAAATGAATCGATGCGTAGTATTTTAAGAGCTAGTAAAGATACTCATAGAAATTCTATGTTAGAAAAATTAAATTGGCTTAATGTTGAACAATTAATTAATATGAATGTTTTAATTCTAGTTTTTAAAATAAAAAATGGATTATTACCTAACTATTTGAGTGGCAAATTGAAATATGTTAGTGAAATTCATAAGTATAATTTAAGAAATGTAAATAATTTTAGTTTGGATTTGTACAAAAATGATAAAGTAAAAAACATGTTGATGCATAAGAGGCTAATTTTATATAATGAATTACCAAATGAAATAAAAAATGAAACGTCCTTATTAAAATTTCTAGGTGTTCATTTTGACAAAAGATTAACGTGGAAAACACATATATTTCATTTAAAACAAAATATAGTTACAAGATTACGTATCTTAAAAGCATTGAGTTCATGTGAATGGGGATGTGATAGAGATGTTATGCTTCAACTACATCAATCTATCATTCTTTCAAGAATAGATTATGGATCAATAATATTCTTCTCAGCATCAAAAAGTATTTTATCGCTACTGAATTCTTTACATCATATGGGTTTAAGGTATGCAACAGGTGCTTTTCGAAGCAGTCCAACTCAAAGTATAATCTGCGAATCTGGTTTATTCCCTTTGGAGTTTCGTAGAAAACAAAGGATATCTGTTCTTACATATAAAATTCTTAGTCAACCATCTCATCCATTAAATGGTTCATGCAATGCAGCTGCAAATCCAGATTTTAGATTAAAAAACTCGTTTATTGAAATGGGTGGCAAAATTCTTCAGAAAATATCTCATCCTATTCCGCAAGTTTGGATACCTTTATATTATGAAGTCCCGTATTGGATTATAAACAAACCTAATATCAACTTTTCAATGAACAAATTTGCAAAAGAGGAATTTAATTCAGAAATCTGTCAAATATTTTTTAGAAAAATACTTAATGATTATAATGAATTTACATTCATTTACACTGATGGATCGAAATCATCTGATAACGTTGGTGCTAGCTATACAGATCTTACAAATGAAAAACAGTTTCGGTTACCTCCATATTATTCTGTTTTAAGTGCTGAACTCATAGCAATATCATTTGCATTGAGATTCATTGAATATTCTATCGCAAGAAAATATGTTATAGCTACAGACTCGTTTAGTGCACTTAAATCCATTGAAAATATGTTAACTACAAATCCAATTTCTCGAAAAATCCGTATTCAACTATTTAATTTACAAATCATGGTTGAAATTGTGTTTTTGTGGATACCAGGACATTCAGGTATTCAAGGGAATGAAAAGGCTGATCTGCTTGCTAAAACTTCAAATATTTTACCATTTCGGGAAAGTATCAAAACGCCTTATCAAGTCTTAAAATTAATAGCTAAAAAAGTAATAAATGCAGAATGGCAACAAGAATGGAGCTCACTCGCGAATAACAAACTATATGAAATTAAAAAAACTATCAGAAAATGGTCAACATCCTCTAGATCGTCGCGTAGAGAAGCAACAGTTTTAACACGGTTAAGAATTGGACACACTAGATTATCTCATGTCCATATTTTTAAAAAAGAACCTCAACCATTTTGTGAATTTTGTCAATTACCTCTTTCCATACGGCACATTCTTTTGGAATGTGGTAAATACAATAGGGAACGGTGTAATCTTAAACTTTCTAGTCATCTTGATGAATTACTGGGAGATAATGAATCAAACATTACCAAAACTTTAAATTTCTTTAAAATTATTGATAAAATAAATGATATTTAATATTTTTATTTAGATTTTGATAAATTGTAAATTAGATTTTTTTTTTCCTTTTATTATCTGTTTTATTATGTTATTATAATTTATAAGTATTGTTATTATTAATTCTTGTTTCACGTATGCACGAAAAACACTTGTTTGTTAGGTGCTAATAAAATAAATATTATTATTATTATTAAACTTTTGTTTATAAAATATTTTTTATATTAAATTAAAGTATTTTTGTAAATTTTTAGTAAAAAAATGGATATCATATCTAAATAAATATATTAATAATAATAATAATAATAATTTGTTAATGAAAACAAAACAAAAATGTTTATATAGAAATTTATGTTCTTAAAAATATATCTATTAATTAATTTTTTTTTGCTAAATCAAAATTTGGCATTAGTTTTTGGCTTGATGTAATTTTTAATATTGATGTTAAATGTTCTTCAGTCAATCTGGCTCGCTTCGCAGTTTTATTCATCTTTATTTGTGAAAAAAATGTGTTCACATATTATACATGCTACCAAACATGGATAATATGCGCATAAAATAATGTCGGGTTCTTGGGCAACGGTCTGCAGATAAATAATCGTGTAACCAAAATGTGGAACTCATTGCCCCTCTCAGTTTTCCCTGACGAATTCGCTCCTCAGACATTTAAAGAAAATGTCCATCGTCATTTAAAACAACTTACCGAGCTATTTCCCTATCCTCTTCCTTCCTTTCCCCTTTCCCTATCCCTCATTCTTTCATAGTTACATGGTATCTTCGGATATTCAAAGAGTCTAAATAATGAATATTTCATATTTTGTGAGCTAAACATGTCCAACTAATTAATAAAAAAAAAACTGGGATGCGTGACCAACCGGATCTTGGTTGAGCTAGAATGGATCTGGTGTAGCGAGGCATTTGAACCTTTTCGGCAGCGACTTGTGGTGGCTTTCTATTTAGAACACGATTTGGGGCGTTCCTAATTGTTTCTTCAACAGTTTTGGGGTGGAGTGTGTTTAGCCAGTTCTTTATGTAATCTCGTAGATGTCAGAGATAACTTTTTTATCGTTATCGATAACTTGGTGGTTCAATCGTTAATAAGGTTTCATTCACGGCCTGCAAAATGCTACATATCTTATGCAAGCGATTACGGTTGGTCATCATATGACATCCGGTGGCGGTTCACAAGCTTTAGCTTTATATTGGTTGTAACTTATTTCAGGGAGTGTCAGCGTCTTGGGTGTCCATAATTTATAATAGGTCTTCCTATTGCTTTGTAAACTCCGATATTGTATTTTTATCTTTGCATTATGAACTACGCACTAGTCCTTTCAATTCTTTATTCCTGTTTTTCAGTCTAGATTTCACCTATTGTGTATGAGCATTGAATAGTAGTGCAGCGCGTAACACTGTCGAACGGAAAGCTTTTGATAGGTCGAGTGCAACTAAGATTATTATAGTGCAAGGTCGATTTTGGTTTAGACTATCACTGAGGTAGTTTTGGATTCTGTGAAGAGCGGTGGTTGTACTATGTGTTGTCCAAAAGCCATGTTGGTGTGCCTCCAAGTTGCAAGATTTAGTCTGATTCTGCCTGTTCTCCAGATATTTGGTATCTGGGGAGTATGATGTGTTAAGTGTGGTAGTGAGGTAGTTCAATTCTTTGGGTCCATCGTTTTTGAGATGCTGTCAAGTCCTATAGGTTTTGATGGCTTAATTTTCCTTATTGCATTCTCAACTTCTTCAGAAAATATGATCCTCTAAGTTATTAGTATTAAGTTTGCGAAGGTGTCTTTAAACTGATCTGGTATCCTTAATGACCTTCCAAATACTTATACCACGGACCTTTCAAAGACTTATACCTTAAGCTTAATTCAATCACTAATTCTCTCCATTTATTTCGTTTGTGTTTCGTTACCAACTTGTTAATTCGCTTACTTAAGTTCGGAATTCTGAAATCAGCTGAATCTGCCTTGCGGATGTCATTTCTTTGTGCAAGCGTGCTCGCTTCAAGTTGGATTTATCCTTTTGAGTTCTATCAGTTGAGATGTAGCGAGCTCTCTAGCTTTATAAAAATATCTCAGAATTTTTTTTCCCAGAGAGGACGTAAGTTGTAAAAATTGCTTTTTAAATTCAATGTCAGTAAAAATTCTCGAATTTTGGTTTATGGAACAGCTTAAGGTGATTACAGTTGGCACATGATCTGCTGATCGTAATGCAATTTCTGTTATCCATTCTGCAATTGGCATTAGTGACATGCTAGCGAGAGAGAGATCAGGAAAAGAGTACGAGGTATTTGTTACCCTTTTTGGTTGTGGTTCGTTAAAGACTCCAAAAATGAAAACGTCATTAGATCAACAAAGTTTTCGTCTCGTGAATCAGTGTCCAGGTGTGCGTGCCATGGATCATGGTGTGCATTCACATCTGAGAATCAAACAGTCTTGGTAAATAAATTTTCGATGGTCGACAGTTCATAACCTGTATCACAGCTGCTTACTGGTGGAATATAAATATTGACTAGAGTTACCTCCGTTTTTCCGGATATTATAATACCATTTTCCCGGGATTTTTTGCTTCACGAAGCCCGGGATCACGGGATTGGTGAAGCAAAAAAGCCCGGGATTGCATTTCCCAACCTTGTTCTTCTAGTTATTTGTCAGTGACCGGTACTATACATGTAATGTGGTTTAACGGTAGATAATTGCTTTGTGAATGATATAGCCATGGCCCCATCTTTGTCCTTCCATCTATCCCACCTTATAATTTTATAATTACAGATTATCACTAATCTTAGATGTAGCGTTTAATTTGTTTTCTTGAAATACCGTGACTAATGATTACCCGTGAATATTGTAATATTGTACCGTTATATAGTACCGTGACTATACGATATATAGTCGATCTTGTTTATCAGACCTTTGTAATTTAGTTGCATATTTACATCACTCTGTGTTTCCGGATGCGGTATTTCATTGCTTGTGTGTGGCGAGACCTGAGCAGTTCTTAAAGTGACACCATTACTTACAGGCGTTCAACTGGATGAATGTTGTGTTTGTCATTGAAGTTGTGTGGTCTGAAATTTATTCCGAGTGCTTCTGGGGTGTAGATCCGTCCCTTTTGAGAAGCCCTTGGTTCCTTCGAAAGCGCTGGTAGAAACGGCGGTGAATCTCCGAATATCATTACCTTCCCCAGTTTCTGTCCATTTGCTTTTCGTAGCTTATGCATGGAGACCTTACCGAATCAGTAACTGATCGTAATTCCGCCTCCGAAATGGTTTCTTTGAATCTTCGATTCCTGATGTTCGAAGTTAGCCTTGAAACATTGTTAAAGACCTAGAGGTCATCTCTAACACATTTCTGTACAACTTTTATTCTTTACAAATAATCATATTAATATTTACTATTTTCAGAGCATCAAATCAAAGTACAGAAGCTGCATCAATAGCAATTGTAAAGTTTCTAGAAATTGAAAATTGTGAAGAATCCAGCAACGGTTGGATGTTGTTATCTGCATTGAATTTATTAGCAGCTGGCGATGCTTCTTTAATTCAAGTTATGACTTCTGCATCTGTCCCATCCACACTTGTGAAGTGTTTATACTTATTTTTTGATTTACCAGAAATTCCAGAAGATGAAGCAAACGCAGATGATGGTAGTGAGTTTACACCAAAAGAACGAAGAATATTGCTACAAAAAATTTTTGTGCAGGTAAAGTTAAATATTTATATATTTTAAGGAAGTTTAAATGACTATTGTTAAAAGACGTGAATAAAAAAAATTAACGTATAAACAAAATATTAAAATGTAGTTTCCACAGTTTTTGCTTAATAAACAAATTTAATGCGTTAAGGTTTTAATTTCAAAAGCTGACCAATCAGTTCCATTAATAAAAATCATCCTATATTATTCAATTTTGTATGTTACTCATTTCTTTTTATTAAAAATATAAATAGAAGATAATTCGTTTTAGTGGAGTCATATTAGTAAAAAAAGTGATATATTTGATGTAAGAGCAAAGTTGAATTTTTTTTTTACTTCACCACAATTTTAAATTGTGTGAAGTAATGCAATCTATCGTGAAAAAAAAATCTTACATACCCCAAATTTTATTTTTTCTTTTGTTTTGGAACATCCTCTATCTAAATAGCTAAAAAAAATTTTGGTGTACGTCTGTGTGTGCGTGGGTGGGTGGGTGGTTGAGTTTTCTGCATAGGATCTTGATGAAACTTTGGCAAATGATACAGGTTCACTTGAAAATGGAAGATCTGGATTCATTTCAAATATGGACAAAATGGCGGGGGGGTCTCCCAAACACCTCTAAGTTTAAATCTTGAATAACTTCTGATCGCGGGCTATGATCTTATTGAAACTTAGTATATAAGGTTTCAGTACTGTTTCCAATATTTCTGCATACCAACTTCCGGTTAAAAAGTTTTTTTTCAAGTGTTTATGCTACTGAAGCTCCCTACTGTAGCCTACAATTACCGATCGATTTTCATGAAACGCTGTTAAAAGCTTTTAAATAACATGAGAAAGATTTTATCAGC
Organism: Diogma glabrata; assembly: GCA_963693315.1. Lineage (NCBI taxonomy): Eukaryota > Metazoa > Arthropoda > Insecta > Diptera > Cylindrotomidae > Diogma > Diogma glabrata. Next base: position 117,804,069 of record OY856186.1, read on the forward strand.
TTTTGGAGCACATTGGATAAAGGGTTGGGGGGTCCACCATACAACAGGTGGTTTTTTCCACAAAGTTTTTATGTTTGTTGGGAGCATAAAACATTCATTCGTGAATGAATTTTGATGACACTTTGGAAAAATATGCAAACATGTATGACAAGGAACTGATTAGTTTTTGAGCGATAGTGAACAAAGTGGTGGGGGGTGTCCCATACACCTGTTTTTTTTTAAGCTCAATAACATCTGTACCTGATAATCGAATTGGATAAAACTTGGTACATGAGCATTTAGTACAGTTCACAACAGTTCTACATCCCAACTTCCGGTTTTTCACTTCCGGTAAATTTTTTTTTTTTGTAAATTTTTGAAGTTTTTTCAGTGTCTTTATGCACAATACAGCCTACAATAATGAAGTGATTATGATGAAACTTATGGAAAAAGGTTCAATTAGTGTGAGAAGATAATTATCATCTTTTGGGACACATTGATCAAAGTGGCGGGAGGTCTACCATACAACTGCTGACTTCACACTTTGTTTTTAAAGTTTGTTGGGAGCATACAGACTTCATTCATTAATCAATTCTAATGACACTTTGGAAAAAGATGGAGACTTAAATGACAAGGAACTGATTTGTTTTTGGACAATATTGGGATAAGTGGTACGGGGTCTCCCGAATACCTGTTTACTGTGTCATCATTTTTTCAATGTTTGTTGGGAGCACACAGCATTCGTTCGTGAACGAATTTTGATGACACTTTGGAAAAAAATGCAAACATCTATGGCAAAGAACTGATTAGTTTTTGAGCGATAGTGAACAAAGTGGTAGGGGTTGTCCCATACACCTGTTTTTTTTAAAGCTCTATAACATCTGTACCTGATAATCAAATTGGATGAAACTTGGTGCATAAACATTTAGTATGATTTACAAAAATTCTGCATCCCAACTTCCGATTTTTTACTTCCGGTAAAAAAAATTTTCTCGAGAGAAGAGATTACAAGAAACATTATCTCGATTCTTGTTCTCGAGAAAAATTCTCTTTAAGAGAGAAAAAAATATTCCATAGCCAAGATTGAGGAAACTACCGTTGACTGAATAAAGTTTATTCACCAGGACTAAGAGATTACCTTGGTTAGTGATACCTCACTGCTATTCCAAGTGATATGTGATATCTTACCTTAACTCGAATGTCAATAGCAGGGATTCACTTACTCTGCTGAGTCTGTCACTCCCGTAGATCAAAAATAAAAAAATTTACAAATCAATAAAAACTAAAGTAAAACTAAGGTTAAAATACCTAAACTTTGACGGATTATCTTATTTTTCAAATTTTGATATAAATAATTAAAAAGCATGAATAAGTTTATATATCTATAATTTTATTTGCAATTTAAATAGAAGACAGAGTGGTTCAGTTTATGTTTAGTGTTTACTACACTATTGGTAATGATTGTCATAAAATTTTAATTTATTTATATATATTTAAACTAAGAAAATTGTTGTATTTAAAAGCATAACAAAATTGTCCAAATTTAATTTTGAATAACGAATTTGTTTTTTATTTGAATTCGAAATTCTGTTTTCTTTTCAAAAGTCGGGACATTTTTAAAACGCCGCGGGACGCGGGACAAATTGTTAAAAATCGGGACTGTCCCGCCAAAAGCGGGACGTCTAGTCACCTTAATTTAACAAGAATAAGGCGTTTATTTTTTATTATTCTTTAAATATCTTGTTACAGTTTAGAACTTTTAAAATAAAGAATATTTTATTTAATTGAATTTTATGAAAAATACATGATAATTAGCATAAATAATACGGAATACCGTATATATGGTAAAATGTCAAAAAATGCAAAAATTAATTTTTTTTTCATGCCCAAAAATGGGCATTTATATTAAGGCAACATAATTTTAATTATACTTAGATTAAAGTAGATAAAAAAAAGTACAGATTAAAAAAAAAATTTAATTTTGGATGACTTCTCATAAAATGGCGCCATTGGTCAAATTTATCGAAAAATGCCAATTGTGGCCGAAAAAATTAAAATTTTTTCATAAAAATTGAATCCCATATTAAGACTATTAAAATACATGTTCTCTGAAGTTTTCATGAAAATTCGACGATTTTTCCACCCCTTATCATAAGTTTAGTAAAAAAAAAAAGTCACGCGATTCGGTTTTTTGAGGCTAGGTTACACTTTTAAAGTACCTAACCCCCCTAGATGGATTCGAAATTTAATCACAAACATTTCTCATTTTTTTTTATGATTATTAGAGCCCGAAATATTTCAAAAATAGTGAAGCGACCTACTCAAAAAACACCAAAAAACCAGTTTTTGCCATTTTTGAGGCCCTTCCGGACCTCCAAAATTGCTAAATAATTACATGCCCACTTACTTTTATGTCCCTAACAGAAAACAAAAAAAAATTCAACTTTGCTCTTACATCAATATAAAATGCTAATATGACTCCACTATGAGTAGTCATCATTTTGAATTACAACTTATTATTCGTTATTTGTTTTTAACATCTGGCCGGTTATAGTTTTGTTTAGTAATATATATATTTATATATATATAATTAAATTTGTAAAAAATTAAATTAAAAACTTGAGAAAAAGGATATGCCGAGTAGTTGTAGATAGGAGTAATTTTTTGCATTAATCGTACCATATTCTAAAACTGAATAAATATTTCGATTATTGTTTCTGAATAATGTCGTCAGGACCAGAACCAGGACCAGGGAAAAACCACCAACACGTATTTCGATTCGTGATTAAGCTACAATTGGTTATAATATGAGTACTATTTTATCTGCATTGTTTTTGGTAAATTTCCGCTAAAGATCGTAAGTTGTTAGTTTTGTGAGATGTGTTAAAAAATTATTTGATTATTCGATATAAAAGTTTTGTAGTACTACAAAGTACAGTAAGCGTATTTCGGCTTTCCCTGTGAATTGGGAATTGAGAAAAAAGTTCAATAAATGAAATAAAGAAATATTTTGTTATAATAATTTGTTATTGCCTCGCGACATGGAATTCTAGTTATGAAAAATTGATATAATTATAGGGCTACAGGATGGAAAATTTGCCACTTTTTTTAGTCCCGCTCTACGGAAAATGCAAACATAATACATTAGTACTGGGAATTAAAAACCCGCTCTGTTGACTGCTGAAATACAGTCCGAATTCGTCACATATTTTTTGTCTAACTTAATGAAGTGTTACTCTAAAACTTACTTATTACATACTCCAAAAAAAAGATACCAAAGCTATTGAATTGAAAGCACTTAAGCACTTGTCATACAGTTATCAATCAGTTATCGTAACAGTTATCGTAACTCCACAGTCAGTTTAAAAAAGTAAGTTCAAATTGGTTCTTTACACTCTACACCCCATTTGAGTAATTTTCATTTAAGTTTGCTGAATACAGACAAATGGAAATAAATGCTCTATGAATAATTATCCGCATGGTTGTCTTACGTACAAATTCTTGAGCGATGTATCCCATTGAGGTTGGTGAATTGTTTTAAATCTCTTCTAAGTAGGCATAAATATTTTATGCTATATAGCCCAGTCATTTTAGCGATCAACCTCGGAATGAGAGATAATAAGCTGATTTATCGTATAAACCTTCATTTCTAAAAGTTGACTCAAAAGTCTCATAAAATCTCGTCTGCGGCGTAAGTTATTCAAGGTCAAAGGTAACAAAACAGTTTTTCACGATTATCTCGACTTCCATGCTCCAATGACGTTAACATCCAATATAGAAATTGTAGAGCATAAAATTTGCAACATATTTTATTAGAAACATTTTCTCATGCGCTCAGTCGTTTTTGCAATAGAGGGCGGTGAAGTAGTTTTCTTTTTTTCTTGACTCTGCTGCTGCATCAGCTGTTTGGCCACAAAATAAACACAGCTTGTTTAAATCAAACACTTCATTCCTTTTTTACGAGGTACAGTGGGTGATGATAGGAGTTGATCTCCTTCTAAGTGTCGTTTCCATGCCGCTATGGAATGTTTACTGATGTACCTTTTCGACACACAACAATTCGCACTTTCACAGAAGTTAAAATATTTAAGAAGTCTATGTCACCTTCATTTCAATCGATAGTTGCAGTTTTTTAAGTTTTCAAGCTACTTATCACACTATCAAAATCACCTTCTGCAAGTGGTTTCTCATAGATAAAACACAAATCAGCCGTAATTTTCAAAATTTTATGTCCCTCGTTGCCGAGACGGGAAACGAGAATAAACGACAATTAATAAAAGTTCAAGGCAATATTCACAGATATTCACGGTTGACCTTGCGTTACAGTACGTATGACTGAGCGCTGTGTATTGTACTGCATCAAAGTACGTATGACTGAGCGCCTTTATCGCAAAAACGGTTGAGCGCATGAAAAAATGTTTCTAATAAAATTGGTCACAAATTATATGCTCTAAAATTTCTGTAATAGATGTTAACATAATTGGAGTAATAGAAATCGAGAAAAACAGTTTTTTTTTTACATTTGACCTTGAATAACTTACGATGCAGACACGAGATTTTATGAGACTTTTGAGACAACTTTTAGAACGCCAAAGTGAAGGTATATACGAAAATTCAGCTTATTATCTCTCATTCCGAGGTTGACCCATTTTTATGCTAAAATGACTGGACTAATAAAAATAGATTTTAATAAAACAACATTTTTGAATTCTATCATAAATAGACCTCGGTGTTAAATATTTGACCTCATATTAAAGAGAAAAAGGATATATGTACTCATAAGCGGCGTTTGTGTAAATATTAAAAACTATCTAAATATATTTAATTTTTGTTGATCACTAGATATCATTAATAAAGATTATTATGAGCTAGGATAAATTCTATTCATGCAATGGGAGTGCCTTCAATTTTAGCTTGTCTTTGAAGTATTCCTTGATGATGACGTTATTGCTTGCTCAAAGAAACGAACCTTCGTATAACTCTGTGTTTAATCATTGAGAAAGACAGTATGTTACATTTACCAAGGAATATAGCTGTATGATTGGCAACCCAATTTTAGTTTTGTTTCTAACGCTTTTGCTTATGCAAAATTATGGTAATTATGATTATTATAGCTTTAATGGCTGTAAAATTAGTTATTATCCTATTAATTAGGGATTTTTGTCAGCAGTTAAACTCAAACAGCAAAGGAAATAATTTGATTTTTTTCAATTCGTAGTTATGGTTGAATTTTTCTCAGAGAAAAATTTCACTTCTCGTCTTTCGTGTCTGGACCGTCGAACATTTCTCATCAGTGCCCTGATTCAAATCTTGTTACGGCAGACAAGTTTATCAATTACGCCACCGAGGCGATGAATATTTCGAAGGAAACTTCATCATAACTTATTAGGGTTCCGTACTTTGAAAAAGTATAAAAGCGGTACTCTATTGACTTCGGTGTCCGTCTGAATTTCTAAATTACCGATTTTCTCACAAACTGTAAATGCTATAAACTTGAAATTTTCTAAAGTTATAAAAAATTGCAAATGTTTTTTTTTATCTGTATTTTATAGACATAGATAAGGAGATAGTAAAATAAATTTTTTTTTTAAGGAATCGAGTTTGATGTAGAAAAACCGAAAAAGATTGAAGTATTTTAAAACAAAAATTCAAAAAATTATCCACTGCTTAGTTCTTTAGTTATTACCAAAAAGGTAAGTTTTTTTCCTGTCGTCCCCTTCCCTTAACTTCGAACATTATAAAAGAAAAAAATTGTTTTAAAGATTGCGAATCATTTAAATGTTATTTAGAAGGCTTTGGGAGTGGAAATTTTGAAAAAAAAAATATTTTTGATCTTGACGAGTAGTGTCTAATGAAAGATGAATTTTTTTCTAGTCTAAAACGATTTAGTTTGTAATTTTCGAAAGCACTGTTTTCGAATTATATCGGTGAAAATTTTTTCCTGTCCTTCCCGCTTAACTTCGAACATTACAAAAGAAAAAACTCACGGTTGTAAGAAATGTTGGAAAGCGATCGATTAATCATTTAAAATGTTATTTGGAGGGGGTTGAGAGTGGAAATTTTGAAAAAAAAAACTATTTTTGACTTTTACGAAAAAAATAAAAAATAATTCACGATTATAAAAAATGTTGTTGGGTGTCATATGAAAAGTGAATATTTTTTATAGTCCAAACCGATTTTTTTGTAATTTGTGAAGGCACCGTTGTTGATTTATGTATTTTTAAAGTAGTGTTTTTGAAAAGATCTATATTATGTATATAGAACCCTCGGCGACCGATTTATTCGATTTCGACTTCTCCGACTTTTTTTTTACTTAAGATGAATTTCTCTACTGTCATTAGACACCTTATTATGGAAATATTTATTCATTATATGGAGATTTTTGTTGGTGCTACCACGAGACTTATATCGGTTTTTCGTATGTGGCATCGAATAACTTAGAATATAATAACTATTTTTAAGTCATAAAAGATATAAATAAACATGTAATATATTAACTATTAAATTAATAAAGCAATATTTTGAATATAATCATTTGCAAGTGCAAATCGAAATAAATAAGATTGTTTAGACTAAATTATAATAATTGCACAAACACTATACACTCACTATACACATTTATGATTAATTTAATATACCACTACTTACAGTTTTAAACAATTAGATATTATAACAATTTTTAATTTAAATGTAAATTAAATAAATATTAATAGCATGTTTTATTCTATTTTTCACATCTGTTTAAAATATAGGTTCTTGTTAGACTATGTTCCTATCCATATCCAGCTGAAGAATTAGCTCGCATGGATGACTTAACATTATTATTCAGTGCAATAACATCACAGTGTCCACCGCACAATGTTATGTGGCGAAAATCAGCAGCCGAAGTATTAACAACATTATCACGGCATGGTCTCACTGAATCTGTTGTTAATTATATTCATTGTAAATAAAAATATAAATGCAATACTTGTCCAATACCTTTTCTTTTTAACTATAATAATTTTCTTTCTTTTATTAACTACAGTAAAGGGATGTGTTGCTTTATGTATAGATAATATGCAAAGAGTACCACAACTAACACCATTGGAAGTAGTTGAAATGTTTGTAGCCGTGTTTTGTTTTCTTAAAGATTCAAGTGAAGTATCACAAATATTATTGGACGAATTTCGACAGTGTCAAGGATATAGTTTTTTGTCCGAATTTTTATTAAAGTATGTAAGAAATAGGAAATAATAATTATCTTACTAATGATTAATTATTTTCAGACTTGAACGTTCATCAGAATCTCAGGCAGCTATTAGAAATCTTGTTTTAATGATAGCTTCGTTATGTATGTGTGGTTATATTGAACTGAGACCGAGTTCAAATCAAACAAATTCATTATTTCAAATGCAAGGATTTACAATGCCACAAACATCATCGCGTGGTACTTGTGTACGAAATGTGCATGCATTTCAAGTTTTACAATCAGTATTTTTAAAATCAAATTCAACACAACTATGTTGCACGATATTAGATGCAATTTCTAGTGTTTATCATTCGGATAATGCAAATTATTTTATTTTAGAATCACAGAACACATTAAGTCAGTTTACTGAAAAAATTCATAATAAAAGTACACAAATTCAGGTAAGTCATATAAACATTAATATTTTTATATCAGAAGAAACCCCAGTTTTCAGCTAAGAACTTTGTCTTTATGAATATTTTTCACTTTTGCGGTAGTTTTCTTCAATATTAAAAACTATGTGACGTTTTCCATGGTGGATCACGGTCCCTGAATTAGCAAGAGGTATATGGAAATGTTCAATTTTCAATGGAGCACTGCAGGCAGCTGCTTAAGTCTTCTGTATCTCTAAGATATCATCTAACTTTTTTTAAGTCTTAGTCGTACAGTTTTGCACATATAAGAAAAATTAAATGAAAATGTTTTTAACATGCAGCTTATCAAAAATCTTTGTTCTCTACTTCCACTTTCCGATTTATAGCACTCTTGCAACAAAGAGGACCACATTTTAGAAAGAGTTTTTCAATGTATAGTACAAAAGTAGAAATGTCTTTGGTGAACTTGATTTTACAATAAACTGCGCTCAATAGTCGCTTGTGGATTGAAACCATCTGAACCTATTGATTCCGGGAGAAATGCTTGGAAGCAAATTTATTACCATAGGTTGTTGGAATTGGTCGAATCGGTTAGTGGAAATAATGTTGATTTAAATGCATCCAGAGCATTGCTTGATACAATTAAGGTTAATTTTCCTAATGATGGGGTGAGTTCTGCCAATAACCCTCTTACCTTGTCTTCAGATAATTTAGCAAATGTTGCATTTAGAGATCAAGGTGCTTCTATTAACGTAAATAGGGGTAATGAATTTAGTTCTAAGGCATCTACTTCTTCTAGTGTGGTAACGGAGGTTACATTATCTACTGTCTCAAATTGTTCAAGTACTCCCCAATACGGAACATCAAATGAAAGGTGCGGTTAACCGTAAACCTGCTACTGTTCCCGAGGCTTTATCATCAAACTTTTCACGGAAACAATATGGCCCGGGCCTCCGATTACTAACCCTAGTGATTTCTCGTACTAGCAGAAACCAGGATTGGCTCAAAACTTTTATAATCTAATAATTTAATGGAAATAAAACACTTGTTGTTTTGCAAATAGTATTTGTTAAGTTTAATATAAAATATAAATAAATAAAAACAATTATAACATTAAAATTAACCTTAACCGCTCAATCGATTTCGGTTGTTACACCATCTACGGGAGCTTACGAACCACTGCAACAAATGTTTTATTTCAATTAAATTATTAATCATGTTTTGCCAAGTGCCGCCAGTGACTACAGTAAAGTATATTTTATAATCTACATTTCGATGGCTCTGTGCATATGTCGGTAAACCGATTTCTGTTTCGCTTTGAACTTCTTGCCCATAGTTATGGAATTTCTAAATTTAAAGGTAAAAGAAGTTATCTATTTATTGTACGGTTAAGCGGCAGAATAGTACTGGACATATACAATACAACGCATTACATGTCCAAGACGATTCCATGTATCTGCAATGGCAATGCATTTGGTTAACAATTGGTAAACTGAGGTAAAGTTCTAACTAGCTAGGATAAGTTGAAAACCAGGTCGCATATTACTGCGCAAAATGATTAACAGATCGTGATCCTGAAACCGTCCTTGACTTCCACAACGAAATTATGAATTTATGTCTTCCTTTAAAAGAAGCTTTTCTAAATCAGGACATGTTACTTATTTTGCGCCGTAATATACGACTTGGTCTTCAACTTATCCTTGCGAGTTGCGAGTGAGAACTTTACCTCAGTTTACCAATTGCTAACCAAATGCATTGCCATTGAAGATACATGGGCTCGTCTTGGACATGTACCGGAGCTTGTTCATTCGCAAAAACATTATGCTAGTGAAGTTCATGGTGACGCTATTAGCAGGCCAAGAAACATTATCGATAGAGAATATCCAGAAGCATCCACGTTGCCAAATTACAATGAAAAAGTAAAAGTTATCAATATATCTTCACCTGCTAACATTAACAATCTCAGACCTACCATGCTAACCTGCTGGAATTGTGCGGGTAATAGTTTATTCAAGAATTGTCTCAGCAATATAATGCACACACCCTGTTTCGTTTGTGGAGCCGTTGTGCTGTTAAAACCTAATTGTACTACTACTTACATATCTTCTTCGGGAAACATACGACGGGAAATGAATTTTCTGGGGAAATTCATTTCCGGAATCACACTTTGTCGAATCACCAAAAGATTGAACCTGTCATCAATAGTACAGATCCCGAGTTTCGGATGAGACAATACTTAACTATTCCCACTATCGACATAAAATATCGACTATTTTCAACCCTGATATGACTTTCCTACCCAATTATGACTCAACAACTACTTTAGCAAAAATCAACAATCGTTTAAACCGTAAAAAACGCAGAAAAAAATATTTTAGAGATATCCGCACACTTAAACATAAAATTATATCAGAAACAATTGTTTCTTTTAAGTCTGACAATCGCCCATAGGCTGATGTAACTATAGCTGGTGTTCACTATTAAGGTTTATTAGATAGTGGCGCGAATATTGGTTTACTAGGTTCTGGGGCTCTATTCTTGAACACATAAATGTAAATTTGGACAAAATTGTGAAGTTCGCATTGCATAGTTAACGGTAACGATTTTACGAAAAACCAATATCACAATATTGTTTAAATTGAATTCAGACAATATTGTGAAATTCGTTTTCCTTAAAATCGTTACCGTTACCGTTTAATATTATGAAATTCGAACTTCATAATATTGTCCAAAATTCACATTTATGTGCTCGGGAATAAAGTCTCTGATTCTGAAAGCTATTTAAATGATCCATATATTATATTACCCAATTTATCCCTCTTCTATCTACAGTAAGTGACCAAATACAATGGGTATTTGGTTATACATATGTAAAGTCAGAATATGGTAATAAATTTCACTATATGCGTTTTTGTATTGCACCAAGCCTACAACAAGATTTGTACTTAGGATATGATTTTTGACAAAAATTTGGCATAAAACCTGTTATGGTTAATGAAATTACAGTGATCCCACCACAAACAAATAGTCCTTCTTAATTCGGAACAGCAATTGACAGAAGTTTTGCGTCAACGCCCGAATTTTACCGAAATTGGTCTGAGCAGTCAGTGGGAAACGCTGCACCCATAAAGCAACGTCATGGCAACGTCAGTGCCATCTTGACCCGCGTTTAATGACGTAACAAAAAAAGATGTGTATTCACTACCATATTAATAGACGGGTTATTAAGTCGTTTAGATAAAACGGTATACATCTCAAGTCTTAATTTAAAAGCCGCCATATGGCAAATACTCTTCCATTCGAAATCTTGGGAGAAGAGTGTGCCTTTGCAGTACCCGGACGACCGATTTAAAGTCATGACGTTCAGAGTCTGCAACGCACCGCAGACTATGTCTCGAATGATGCATGGTCATCCCATATCATCTACACGATCGAGTTTCAGTGTATCTAGATGATTAACTAATAACATTATCATCTTTTGAAGAGCATCTTTAAATTTCAGTAGACATTGCTGATCGACTTCGGAAAGCAAACCTTTCTGTTAAAGTTAATGCGAAAAGCAAGTTTTGTTTAAAAGAAAAAAAGTATCTTGACTACGTTGTTGGAAATGGTGGTCTTCGTGTTGATTCGGATAAAGTAAATGCAATAAACTCATTTCCGACGCCAAAGCAGTACGTCATGTTCGCAGATTTTTATGTGTTGCAGGGTGGTGCCTCCGATTTATTGCCAATTATGCAACATTGGCATCTCCACTGACTGAGTTAGTGAAAAAGGATGCAAATTCGGTTGGAATGAAAATGTTCAGGCTGCGTTTGATTCATTAAAGTTGTCGTTGACTCTGCGCCAATACTTTCTACACCTAATTTTACTAAACACTTCTTTCTACAATGTGATGCAAGAACTAGTGGTATTGGTAGCAACAAAGAAGGTAAGAAAAACCGTGACAAAGAAGGTGACGAACATCTAAACTAAATAAAGCTCAAAATTATAGCATTACAGAACTGGAATGTTTAGCGGCGGTGTTACGTATCAAAAAGTTCCGTGCATATATTGAAGATTTACCGTAATCACTGATCATGCGAATGAAATGGTCTATAGACCAACGAGATCTATCGGGACGTTTGGCCAGATGGAGCTTAAAACTTAAGTTATAATTTTAATGCTAAACACCCAAAAGAAACTCTAAATACAGTCCCCGATGCGCTTTCTCGCATTTAGGTTGATGCCTTGAGCAATTAATTGACCTTCCACCACTAAATCTTGACGATCCAGCTTTGAAGAATAGGAATATGTCGATTTAATGCAGGAACTGTCCAAAACAGCAGTAAATAAAACTAACGTGAAAATATATAATGGTCGAGTCTACATAAACTTGCCTCCTGGATTAACGTATGTAGAATCAGATTTATCGCGATGGAAGTTAATAGTTCCATCACGATTGATACCAATTCTTCTGAATCAAGCTACTTCCTTGAATCATGCCACTTCCTCAGCTCACCTAGGGACAGCAAAAGTACTCGAACTCATTCAACGATTTTACTTTTGGAAGCACATGGCAAAAGACTCAAAAGAATACATTCGCAAATGTAAGGTCTGTAAAATGTCTAAAGCTATCAATTTTAGTACTAAATTAATGGGTAGTTTTGCCGAAACGGTACGACTTTGACAACGAATTTTTATCGACTTTTTATGGCCTTATCAGCGATCAAAATACGGCAATTGTTATTGTTTTGGATCAATATTCCAGATTTTTTGTGGCGAAAGCACTTCGATAAGCCACGGCACAATCTTTATGTAGTTTCCTTATACGAGATTTATTTTTAAACTTTTCTGTGCCTGAAGCTATTTTGACTTACAATCGAAAGCAATTCGGGTCTTATTTGGTATCAAGTTTATTAGGAAAGTATGGTGTTAAATATGTATTCTTTTGTTTATTAAAGATAATCATCAAGATTGGGATCGGTACTTGGACCAAATAGTAATTTGTCTTCGAAATGGGATACATGAGTCAACTGGGTTTTCTCCACACTTCTTCGGTTTTGATCAGCATTTGGTGACTCATGGTTCAGACCACAAACTACTAAACAAAATTAATAGCTTCGGATGAAATTAATAACCATTGGCTGTATCATCAAAACCGCAAATTTTGTCCATTACGCAAGAAATGGTTCTGAAAAATTTTAAATTGCATATGAGCGAAATTTATCAAGGCATAATTTCCGTAGTCGTATTCGACAATTTGTTCCTTAACAAGAAGTTTTCGTCAGAAACATCTGCCACAGCGAAGCAAAATTTTCATCTTAATTTGCACCTTCGTAAAAAGTCCGAATTCGTAAGGCCAAAAGAACTGTAGCTTATGAAATTGATAACCTACAAAAGAAAAACTTCGACGCTACCACTTAAAGGATGTAAAGGGATAGATGTGTCTTCAACCCGGGTTTTAAAGACTTCTCAGGGTGTGGGAATTCTCCCCGATAGTAAGGTTTTAATTGCCCTTACAATAATTGCTCCTCTTTGTTTTTATTATTTTTCGTTCGTTCGTTCGTTCGTTTATTATTTACAAATACTGGTAAGAGCTAGGTTGTTTAATTCGTATTCCTTGATCTGTATAAGTAACATAAAACAAATCTGCAATAAGAACATTAAACTTTCAAATATAATTGTCACTTATTATTATTGATATTTATAAATCAAGCTCCTGTTACTTACTTTTTATTTTTCCAATATTTTTATTTTTCCAGGAAAAGTTTTTTGATCTATTGGAATTCATTGTATTTCAATTAAATTTTGTTCCATGCAAAGAACTTATATCCTTATCAATACTTCTAAAAAGTAATCATTCAATCAGTTGCAGTATTCTATGTATGAAAACGTTGCTCAATATTTTAAGGTAAAATCGTTACAAATATAAAATTTCCTAATTAATTCCAAAGTATTTTTGTTTATTTTCAGACATAACAATGTATTTAAAGATGTTTATAGGGAAGTTGGTATTTTAGAAGTATTTGTTACATGTCTGATACGTTATGTAGCGTTTATTGAGAAGCATGTTGAACGAAATTTAATAAATTTTGATGTGGAATTAAAAACACCAACCGAAACGTTAAATGATCCCAACGAAAGTTTAGGTATCTTATTAATGGAAGCTTTAACTATATTATTAAATGGAAATAATAACAATGCAAACGTATTTCGCGAAAGTGGTGGTGCAAAATGTATACATGATATGGTTAAATTTAAACATTCACGAAATCAAGTTCTTGGAATAATAAGAGAATTGATTTTATCAGCTGGGGGAGATGATGATATGTTATTTATTTTAAGTACAATGCATTCAGCACCAGCAAACAATATTTATTTAAAAATACAAATATTAAAATCATTGTTGGGTTGTTTAAGAGATAGTCACCGTACTCGTACAATATTTCGTAAAGTTGGGGGTTTTGTTTATGTTACAAGTGTTTTCGTCTCCCTCGATGGTAAATTAAGTGACAACGCAAATCATGCTTGTACCAATGACAGTGAAAACGAAAAACAACAAGCAGATTTGTTTCAATTGTTGTTGGTGGTGTTTCAAGCTTTAGCTACTGCAATGCGATTTGAGCCGGCAAACGCAAAATTTTTTCATCAAGAAGTGAGTATTATTTGTCGATAAAAAATTATAGATGATACATTTTTTTGTGATTGTTGCAGATCTGCAGTACATCATTATGTGATACATTAAGATTATTAGGTTGTTTTGGGAATACAACCGAATTATCTGAAACACCTGACAACCTACTAGTCAATGAGTCTGATCAAAATGCGTTCCATGCAAATTTCGTTGGATCGATTTTACAATTAGAAATTTCTCCGGATATACCAAAATCATTATCATATGCTTGTTTAATATACAGGCTCATGTACGATTTATCATTAGATAATTTTGAAAAGCCAAATTTAAGTGGAGTAATGGGGATAACAGCAGTCACTATTCCAAACGCAAATAAATCTCCAAAAGCTGATCCACGTTCAGCAGTATCATCATTAAATTTAACACAACCATTGCCTGAGCCACTAATTGTTCATCCAGGAATTGTGATATCAATGTTACAGTTATTGCCATCCATAGAACATGAAACTGATAAAATAAAAGCAGTATCACTGCAAATTTATTTAGCAGAAGTAATTAAGAGTCTCGTTCGAAGTGAACGAAATCAACAAATAATGTGCGAAGCTGGATTAGCGGGTCATTTATTAAAAATAGGACGTGTTGCTTTAAGCGAAGAAAAAAATGCTCTCCATGTACCTTTACAATATATTTTGGAAAGATTAGCAGCTCAAGCACTTCAACCCACCGAATTACGTGAATTTTTAAGACTTGGCTTACCATTGCAATGTGAAAGTTTTGAAATGGGAATACCCTATAAATCTGGTGGTCCAGTGCCACTAACAAGAATTAAAACCTTAGTGTCAATGACAACGCCTAGGGATTTCCGTGCTCACGGATCATGTACATTACCTCCATTTGTTGAAATGGATATGTCAGCTGAAGGATTTGGTTGTTTATATTTACCAAGCGTAGCACCACAAGCGACGAATGTTGGAGGAAGTTTAGATGGCTCCATTATAGGTGGAATTGGATCTGGTGATCGTATATTTCCACCACAAACAGGATTATCATACAGTACATGGTTTTGTGTTGATAAATTTTCAGATCCGCGTACTGATCCACATTGTGTTCGTTTATTAACGCTAATACGAACAGTTAATAATCCTCGTGAAGATAATTTAGTGTGTTTAATAGTTTTATTATCAGCAAGAGATAAAGCAATAATTGTTTCTACTCAGGAAACACTTGTTCCACATAATGTCGGCGAATGGGAACCCGAAGGGAGTAGTGATGGAAGTGCGAGAATATGGTGTCCAGATTTGCTTCATGAGGGACAATGGCATCACTTGGTTGTTGTTTTAAATCGAGCTGTTTTAAAGAATTCAAGTTTTTCACTATTTTTGGATGGTCAACATATGCATACGCAAAAACTTCACTATATATCACAAAATCCAGGTGCAGGATCGGCAAATTTGACTGTTGCAAGTTCGGTTTATGGCTTTATTGGAACACCACCCTCGTGGAGACGATATTCACGTTTGTGTTGGAAACAAGGGGTGTGTCATTTGATGGAAGATGTTATTAATCCACAAACAGTTTCAACAATTTTTGCTTTGGGACCACATTATATGGGATCATTACAAGCCCCACAGTTGAGGAAACAAGGCGAATCATTAAATCCTCTTGTACCAGAAGAACGAGTGGTTTTCGGATTGAATGCAAAAGCGATGTCACAATTAACACTTGCCAAGATTCGAAAAGTGTACAGTCGTTCGGATAATAAAGCAATAGCTAAACAACTTGGAATGAGCTCACATGAAAATGCAACACCAATACGAATCCTGCATAATTCAGCAGGACACTTAGCCGGACCAGCAAGAACATTAGGTGGAGTTGTAGTAGGATATTTAGGTGTTCGAGTGTTTAGTCCACATCCAGTATCGACTATGATGGATACAGTTGGAGGTTGTAGCGTGTTACTTGGCATAATTGCTATGGCGCAAGATGTTGAAAGTTTGTATGCTGGTGTAAAAGCTTTAACCTGTGTTGTAAGAAGCAATCGCGCGGCACAAAGCGAAATGGATCGTAAACGAAGTTATCAAACATTAGCCATGTTTTTCAAGAAAAAAAGAAACTTATTGAATTCACATATACTTCATTTAACTTTTAGCCTTGTTGGTACTGTCAATAGTGGACAAGAATCATCTGCTATTCCAAATGTTACAGCATTTCAAGATTTATTATGCGATCTTGAAATATGGCAAGGTGCTCCAAACGGCTTATTACGATCACTTTTAGAACACCTTTTTGAATTAGGATCAGAATCGAACGAAAAACGATCTAACATTCGAATCATGAGAGATTTACAATTAGTTTCAAAACTATTGCATATTATATCCGATATCAACGAAATTGCAACAAGGGAAATCTTGTTTTCTTTGTTAACGATTTTGCTTGGTGGTCAACCTAGATCTGGAGATCTGCTTCTATTTGGACAATTTGTTGTTTCAAAGTTACCATTATTGCCGTCTAACATTGAAAAAAACGTCGATTTAAGTAAGGCACTAAGTACCAATTATTGTAACGAAGATGAAAATGAATTGCAGAAAGATTCAAGTTTGATAGCAAAACATATTTTATTGCGTAATCGTTGTCTATGTTTGCTGCACTCATTATTATTTACGCCACGAAATACTGTAAATAATATTATTTGTGATGATATATCAAAAATATTAGGATTAGATTGGATATTAATATTTATGCAGCAACAGGTGCATTCCAGTACTGTGATATGGGCAATGAGAATTTTAGTTGTATTATGTTCAAAAGAATCGCTAATTGCAAGGTAAAGTTTTAAAGATAATTTTTATTATTTAGTAGTATTTGTTTTAGTTTGATTTTTTCAATGCATTTTGTATGTTTATATACGACGTTCACTGTATTGTATTATACAGTCAACGTACCGGTTCTTGTTTCTGATCGTGTTTTGATTTGTATTTTTGTGTGAGCTCTGCGATTTTATTTTAATACGGTACCTTTTACGTTACACTTTTCACTATAGGCAGATATCTTGCGTTATGCAGGTGTTGTTTGCATTGAATTGGTTCCAAATTTAAATTTTCCTTGGCAATGTTGTTCTACCTGTTTTACTGCTAACGATTGGCTGCCTGGTTTTAACTGTCTCGAAAATGTGTTTATTAAGTATGATATTCCTTTTTATTTTCGGTAAGGTATATGAGAGAAATAGTAAACTATTATGAAAAACTACTCCAAAACAGTTCATCCATATGTTTACCACAGTTTTAGGGATGACTGTTTTTTCTTGATTTTCTTGAAAATATACTTTTGACCGATTTCTTTTCGAGTCGATTTTGACGGCACCACCACGTAGTAATTCTTTTTTTCAAAGAAAATTGTTTGTGGCATTGGCATTATAATATGCGTCACACTAAAACATAGAAACCTTTCAAGAACTAGGTTCTAGAACAACATTTTTTCGGTCGTTACACAACAACAACAACAGTTTTTCTGAAGTGTTGATGGACGCACATTTTTTTGTTATGTAGTTTTAAAAAATCGGTAACTAAAAACAAATCCCATCACATAATAAAATATGACTTAGGCCAATATTTCATGATAAAGTAAAGTAAAAAACTAAATAAAACACTTTTTAGAGGCTTTTAATCTAGTTGTAATCGTTAGTCTATAATTATTTACCTTTGATTTGAAAAGTTAAACATTACCTAACTTGAAGATCATATACATCATATGTGCTAAATATAAATATTTTGATTTGACTTGTACTATTCAAAAAGTCCACATGTAACTTTGTTTTGTAGTATTGAAGCAGCATATAACTGGGAAACTGTTTGCTTGCCTTTTCCAAATAAATAAATAAACTATCACTAATTTTAGATCTAACATTTAATTTGGTTTCTTGAAGAACCGTGACTAGAATATTGTTATTGCACATTTGCACAGCCTAGAACCATCAAAACAAATTCGACGAAAGAACTCCGTTGCTCCATTTTTTGGTAGCGCAGTTAATAACGCAGTTGCGTTCTATATGCAATGTTGATTTTAAACTTTATAATTTATTGAGTAAAGTTTTTAATCGTAAATGTACTCTTTGTATGGTTGTTATCCTCAGATTTGAATAACTTTACAGTTTATTATTCTGTTTGAAGTGGTAAGGTCCATCCTTATCTACAATAAATGTATATTTAAAAATACCGAAATTGTAATAATAAATTAATTTTTTTATCTGATTTCAGATTTCGTGAAGGAATAATGAATGGTGGATATTTGAGACATACTGAATTAATATCTCAAAACAAGAATCTTGTTGTATTAGCACCAGCTCAATTAAGTCAATCAACTATAAGTGGTGGCAATACCGGACAAATGGGTCCAACAATATTACCGACACAAATTGCAGGAGAAGTTAAAACCGCAGTTTTACAAATTCCAGGCTTTCAATATTTAGAATGGTTGTTACCACATCATTTAAACGTTGCAGAATTATATTATTTAATAACAGCTTTAGTAATGGGACAACCGGTTAAGCTGCTTGCATCAGATCATAAAAAATTAGATTTGGATCGTGTATGGGCGTTTTTATGGGGTGCCCCTGTATCACAAACTCCGGTTGGCACAGTTGGACCAAAAGTTAATTTATGTCCAGAAGCGGTTTGTGTTTTACTTAACATGGTCAGAACGTTAGTGCATACAGAAGAAACTGTGGATTGGCTACAAAGTCATCCTGTGACAATAATACAAGTTCTTTTTTCACTGTATCACAACATGCCCGAGTTCATGCCAATTTTAATGTCAGCAGAAGTTGTGAACGGCTTGGCTTCAGTTTTATTTACAATTCCAACTCAAGAGGGCAATGGAGACTCGGAACCAAATAGTGGAGCATCAACCCCAGAGGAATCCATTGGAAACGCTGTGCTAATTTCAGCAACCACAAAAATAGAATCATCATCTTTAACAAACCATTCAGCACGAAAATTTATTATTGATTTTCTTAGAGTAATTGTAGTTGATTCATTATCGCTTTCATCGACAGGGAAATCGCCACCTGTTATTGATTTAGTCCTAGATGCATCACCAGAACATAGTGAACTACTACCTCAAATTGAATATCAAACAGAAATCATAACTGCCTTAATGGATCACTTAATAGCAGCAGATGTGTTAGTAGGTGAACAAGCAGCTTTACCAATTGTACCATTACTTCAAAGTCATGTTCAAAATATACCTCCAAATGTTTTTTATTTAACAGCAAGAGTAGTTGATAAAATGTGGCAAGGTTGTTTAAATATAGACTCACATGAAATTTTTGATTTTGTTGTGAAATTAATTGGACAAGCGAAACGACGATCTGTTTCGTTATCATTAGAACAACTTCATCACTCATTAAACCGCACTATTTTGTATCTACTCTCTCGTCCAACAGAATCAGTTGCGGATCAAATGGCTGTACTAGAAGCACTCCATAAACTAACGACAAATAGACTTTTAATTTTTGGTGCTGGAAATCATGAATTAGATTTTATTGGATGCCTTACATATTGTTTGCTCCAACTGACAACGGATATGAAAATTGTCCTTGATCCAACGGGAAGTCGGACAACAACTTGGCATGTTAACCCTTCTACTGAAATGGTTGAGTCCCGTGATGATCTATTAAATCAGCATCAAGGTAAGAACTTAATTGCCTGTGCTGCTTTTCGTGTTTGGGAAGAATTGTATGTGTGTAAAAAACCAGCCATTGAAGAAGTATTTAAAGTATCTTTAAATACTTTAAATGCAAATGCAAAAGCTCCTGATCTTACCGTAACACGAGAACAAGTAATTGAATCAGCAACAAAACTATGGTTTAATTATGTGGATGCGGAACGCAAAGCATCTTACCGTGTACCATGGGAGTTACACAATCAAATTCAATCAAAAATTCAAAAAGTAGTAACCGGTGGATTAACACGTTTAGCTAGCCGAACAAAAGTAAAAAAAGAGGAATATATAAAAACAAAACAACGTCTCGTTAAAGGTAAAGTTTTTCAATGGATCAATATAAATGTAAGCTTAGTGAAGGATTTATGGGATATGAGATGTGTACAAAATATTCATATGACACAACATACACAAAGATATGTGCATCAAGAATGGTTACAGTCTGAAAATGAATTAACAAGAGAACGTGGGCTATGGGGGCCAGTGAGAGGATCATCGCTTGATAAATGGACACTAGATACAACAGAAGGTCCACATAGAATGCGAAAAAAAACAATGAAAAATATTTTGTTTTATTTACGATATCCGTATCGGCCAGAAATAGAATTACCCGATAATGTTAGTATAATATTAAAAATGTTATTCTACCTTTATAAATATTATATTTTTTTAGCGACAAATGAAGTACAAAGTTGCAACAAGTTTTGATAGTAAACTTTATTTTACTCTTCATCAACAACCGCCACGAGTTTTATGTGAACCAGAACTATCATTTGATTCAAGAGATAAAAACGAAGCACCAAATAACAATACTCCTCCGGAAACACCAGTTGAACCCCCATCCTTACAACGAACTCAAAGTGAACCAGGTGAAGATCTGGATGAAGAAGAAGAAGAAATAGGAATGGTGCCAGACAATCAAACGTTGTTACGAATGCTTGAAGATCAAGAAAAAATTTCACACATGTTTCGTTGTGCTCGTATACAAGGTTTGGACACAACAGAAGGATTATTGTTGTTCGGAAAAGAACATTGTTATGTTGTTGATGGATTTACTCTTCTTAAAAATCGTGAAATTAGAGATATCGATTCTATACCATTAGGTTCTTATGATCCAATTTTTCCTAATCCCGGTAGTCCAAGAAGGTAATATATTGATTTATTTTATTTTGGATTGGTTTTTGAATTTCAGATGTTTCAGATCACAAACAATACGACATTGTTCAAAGTTTTCCTATGAAGACATTCGAGAAGTCCACAAGAGAAGATATTTATTGCAACCAATTGCGCTTGAAGTGTTTTCTGGAGATGGGAGAAACTATTTATTAAGTTTCCCTAGAAAAGTAAGAAACAAAGTTTATCAAAGATTTATGGCAACGGCAACAGCTATAAACGATAGTGCACAGCAATCGGTGGCCGGTCAAAAACGTACGGCAAGTGTTGAACAGACATCTGGAATTTTAAGTAGTTTAATTGGTGAAACATCAGTCACACAAAGATGGGTGCGAGGTGAAATTTCCAATTTTCAGTATTTAATGCATTTAAACACACTTGCTGGACGATCCTATAATGATTTAATGCAGTATCCAGTATTTCCTTGGATTTTGGCGGACTATGAATCAGAGGAATTAGATTTCAACAGTTCAAAAACATTCCGCGATTTTTCAAAACCAATGGGAGCTCAATCCGCTGATCGTTTGGAACAATTTCAGAAACGCTATCGTGAATGGGATGATCCACATGGTGAAACGCCGCCATACCATTATGGAACTCATTATAGCTCAGCTATGATTGTTTGTTCATATTTAGTACGCTTAGAGCCATTTACACAACATTTTCTTAGATTACAGGGTGGCCATTTCGATTTGGCTGATCGAATGTTTCATAGTATAAAAGAGGCATGGTTGTCAGCATCAAAATATAATATGGCGGATGTTAAAGAATTAATTCCAGAATTTTTCTATTTACCAGAATTTATGGGAAATACAAATAATTTTGATTTAGGTACAAAGCAAAATGGTGAATCGTTGGGTGATGTAATTTTACCGCCATGGGCTAAACAGGATACAAGAGAATTTATAAGGATCCATAGACAGGCATTAGAATGTGATTATGTAAGTCAACATCTTCATCAATGGATTGATTTAATATTTGGTTATAAGCAACAAGGACCGCCAGCAGTTGATGCTGTTAATGTATTCCATCATTTGTTTTATGAAGGAAATGTGGATATTTACAAGTAAGTGATTGTTGTTAGCTATATCGCGGTTTCTAATTTTTTCAGTTAATTGTTGTTGATTATCGATGAAAGTCTCGCCTCTGATTTTCAAAATTTATTCTTAACATTTAGGGTATTGCCAAACAGTTATTGCCATTTTTTTTTTAATAAAAAGTGTTGAGTAGTAGGAATTACAATATATGTCACAACAACACATAAAAACCTTTTAAGACCAAGGTCCCACAACAACATACGTTCGAAGGGGTTGACGGACGTAAATCTTTCTTTTTTTGTTTTTTTATATTTTTTTGTTAAAGAACGGATAACTAAACAATAAATCCTATCACTGACAAAATATGATATAGGCCAATATTTTATGATAGAATATAGAAAATAAAAGTAAAATAAAAAGCAAATGGCAAAATTTTTACAAAAATTTGCTAAAACAAAACAAAACAAAAATGTAGTTGCCAATAATCCAGCCGGTTGGATATTCCTTGATCCTGTGACGCACCGCTTTTCTTGATGATAAGAGCCCACACATAGTTATATGAAGGCTGATTTCCTCGAGGAAGCAATAGCGTCTCACCATCAAGGAATGTGGAATTTTGAGTGAATAGCTAAGATTGAGGGTGCTACCTTTGACTGAATACAGTTCATCCGCCACCACTCCTAAGATGTCACCTTGGCTAGTGGTATGTCACTGCTATTGCCAGTGGTATGTGATATCTCACGTAAACTCGTATGTCAATAGCAGGGACTGGCGTACGCGGGGTTGTCACACTCGTAGATCAAAAATGAAAAAAATTTACAAAACAATAAAAACTGATCCCTCCATACTATAACAAGTGCGTTTTTATATCAATACTTCATACATTTATTTCATCACAAGGTCTTTTCTTGCGCTCTAATTTCAAGCATTTCCCTCATTCGTTTCTGCTTATGCTTTAACTAGGTTATAAGTTCTAATTACTTCTTTCCATAAATTAATGGTTAAAATTCTTAAACTAGATATCGTTCTAAAATTAAAATAAGAATATAAATTTATTTAATTGTAATTTTTTTTCATTTTACTTTAAGCATCGACGACCCACTTAAGAAAAACGCAACCATTGGCTTTATTAATAATTTTGGACAAATACCTAAACAATTATTTAAAAAACCACATCCGTCTAAGAAGATGACGCCAACAACACGCCATTCTGTCATGGATCCAAATCAGATTTTGTCAAACTCAGGGGTGATTCCGATTGAAAAATTATTTTACCATAATTTGGATAACTTAAAACCAAGTACACAACCGATAAAGGGTAAATCTAATAGAATAAAACAAATCAGTGAAGCTAGATTAATTTTTTTCTTTGCGTTTCATTTTTGTTTATAGAGTTAAAAGGACCAGTTGGACAAATTCTACAGCCTGATAAAACTGTTTTATGTGTTGAACAAAATAAAGTTTTAATGCCACCAACGTTTTCACGTTACATTGCATGGGGATTTGCGGATCATTCACTAAGAATTGGCATGTATGATTCAGATCGTGCACTTTTTGTTTGTGAAGCAGCGGCACAGAATTCTGGTGAAATATTAGCATGCGCTTGTCCCAATCCGAGGACAATCGTTACAGCAGGTACAAGCTCTGTGGTAACTGTTTGGGAGTTTGATTCACGAAGAAAAAGTTTAATTGTCAAACACTCACTGCATGGACACACGGATGCAGTTACATGTTTAGCTGCTAGTCCAGCATACAATATAATTGTATCAGGCTCTCGAGATGGTACAGCTATTGTCTGGGATATGTCAAGGTACACTTTTGTTAGACAGCTAAGAAATCATACAGGACTAGTTGCTGCTGTTAGTATAAATGATTTAACTGGTGAAATTGCAACATGTTCTGCTACATGGCTACATGTTTGGTCCATTAATGGAGATACCTTAGCTATCGTAAATACAAGTGTTGGTACTATAGATAGAATGCAACAAATATTATGTGTTGCGTTTTCCTCACATAGAGAATGGGATTCACAGAATGTGGTTATTACTGGTTCAACTGATGGTGTAGTTAGAGTAAGTTTTATAAATCTTTATCAATTTGTGTCTTATTTAATAAAAATGAAATTTTTATCATTGCAGATGTGGTCAATGGATTATGTACAAGTACCAATTGAAAAAGCAGAAAAATGTATAGTAGAAACAACATCAGAAGTTGTTGAAACTAAAGAATTGGCGAAAGAAAAACAAAAAGCTGCTCTTGTTAAGCAAATGAGCGTGACAACTTCCGTTGAAAGTGGTAATATGCTCGTGAAATCTGGTTCAGAGAGTAGTATATCGGAAGCATGTGATAGTATAAAGGAATCTTCTAAACGTTTTGAAACTGAGAAAGATGAATGTAGTGATAGTGAAAATGATCCCAAAAATTTAGTTGTAGAACAAAAGACTCAACGAAAACCAAGTCTCGTAACAGCTAAATCTTTACATGAGCTGAAAGATGATTATAGTAAGAAATTAATAAATGAAAATCAAAATGACGGGACAATAAATAAAATATCGCCCACACAAAGTAAATCTGTTGACGAAGATGTATTGAATAAAGGAAAAGGTATTCGTCCGAGTAAATCTGACACTAGTTTGACTGATTCGTTTGTTGTAATTGACAACGAATATAATGGAAAGAAAAAATTAGGCAATCAAAATATGTTACGCGATGGTAAGATATCTACAGATTGAGTACTTGTGATATTGTTATAATTGTGTTTATTTTTTCTTTTAGGTTTTCGGTGGCAACGACAATTAGTTTTTAGATCAAAGTTAACTATGCATACAGCTTATGATCGTAAGGATAATGCGGAGCCAGCAAGCATTACTTCTTTAGCTGTTTCAAAAGATCATCGGACACTATTTGTTGGTAAGTAATCGTTGTAATTAAATTAAATTAAACATTGTCAATTTTATAAAAAGTTGCACGTGGGAAGTGTTTATAGTGGAGCTTACCTCGTGAAAACGTTTAAAGTTTATTACTAAGGTTAACAGTTGAAATTTTTTTTACTTAAGATGGTGGTTGTGGCCGGTGATTAAGAAATTTAAAATAACAAGAAACAAAACGCTGAAATAAATAAGAGTAAAATAAGAACTAAAAAGGAAATATTTTAAAAATTTGCAGGAACAAAACTAAAATTGGGCTGCCAACAGTCCAGGTAGTTGCTTACTCTTTGATCATGTATCGCACTGTCTTCATCAATGATTAAACCCGAAATATGGAGTTAAATGAAGGCTCTTTTCTTCAAGTATTCAATAGTGTCCCATTATCAAAGAATATTTCATAACTAAGATTAAGGGTACTACCGTTGACAATAGAGTTCATCCGTCGGGGTGCTAACATACCAACTTGGCTTGCGACATCCCACTGCTCTTGACAATAGTATGTGATATCTCACGTTAGTTTATATGCCAATAGTAATGCATTCAATGCCTTATATAACCAAGACTTCTTCGATTACAAAACTCGACTTTTATGGTGATATAAATTCGAACTATAAACAACCTTGCGTAGTACCCAAACTGATATTTTATTCTTGGTCTTGATTACCACTACTCTGGCTTTCACCATTACAGCACACATGTTGTTTTGCTATCTTCAAGTTTGCTACTCCGAACTTTTTTGATTGTTATTTGTTCGTCAATTCTAACAAAGCTGTCAAAGTGGATCCGTCCATTTGGTATGGTATCTGTTGTCGATTATGTACTTATTATGTACTTATTCATGCATGGATGCCGATCGCCTTTTTCTTTGTTTAAACATGAATGATGCTAAAGTAAGCGACCTTTAAACTTAGTTGGTTTATGTCTTACTTTCTCACTTTTCGGGTAAACATCACTGTGTTCACTCACCATGGTGTTGAAATATCCCCAAGCACCTGACCCCGGTCTTATGTGGTTTTTCTAGGTTCTATGCCAAACACCCTCCAATCCTTTTCTTATATTACCGCCATTGCTCACGTCTCTTGGGCGAAATACATTTACGTGGAATAATACAGCGTAAAATACATTTTCGGGGAATAAATAGCAGAGAGCACCGCTCTGCTATTTATTCCCCGTAAATGTATTTTAAAGTGTTTTGAGTAAGATACCTATTACCTATCAAAAGCAGCCTACCTATCAAAAAAATTGCGGAGATCTTTTCGTAGAAGGTTCTATGGAGGCACATCCTCAAGTTCGACTTTGTGATCCTAAGGTATCGGATAGGGGTTGACTAGTACTAATTCGTACTGACTAGTTTTATACATAATTGAAATATAATCGGCAATGAATGTTGATTGGCACTTCTTCAGTAGGAAATTCACTTTCAAAATCAAAATTTCAATACCGGTATTGCGGTATTAAAATCAGTCAAAAGCGGCATATCGGTATAATGACCGCTATTGGATTTTGTTTAAAAATCAGGAGATGAATTCACCCAAACGTTTCGCTATCATCTCATAGAGTCATCCTTTTACTGAAGATACATAATCGGAAGCTACCCAAAATCATTTCAAATGTTTATAAATAAAAAATCAGTGTACAATTTTTGAATCAGGAAATCTTTCAATTTCTCGAAACAGAAACTATTCAGAAGATTAAAACTTTCAATGCTATGACATTAATTTCAGATTCTGTAAAATAAGTTAGACAAAGTGATCACTAGCAATACCTATTTTGCGAAGGATAGCAATAATAATTTAACTGAAAATGAATTTGGAGGATTTCTACAAGTGGTAAATCGTGATCCCTGGGCATGTTCTGTAAGTTTCTCAAACTTGAACAGCATTTTTAATAAAATGTTCTTCCACCTTTTTTGATCCATTTAGTGGATACTGAATAGATTATATTATAAGTAATTAAAAAAAGTTGGTCAATATTGGCCGCGTTGTAACTACAAATATACTTTTCTAACATTAACATAGTTATTTGTAAAAGTTGCATCAGATTCTTTTTCGTACAAAACGTCATTTAAAGGATCTATTTCAAATAAAGCCGGATTGGGCCAAAAATTACAAACTCTTCGACAGTTTCAGAACAGTTCAAATTTTTTTTTGTGTATTTTTATGCTTGCATAGTTCACTATGCTCTTGCAAGCCGAAGCGTGGAACCTGCATATATCAAATTAAAGCAAACTAAATACATTTCTTGATGAAGTCAGGTTATTCGATTTTCGAGATGTAGAAAACACCAAAAACCAGAATACCGTGTGCATTTGCACTACACAAAGCATAAGGCAATCACACACACATTTAACGGCCAAAATTTCTTTTTGAGATGGAGAAAATATCTAAAATCTAGGCATCCAGTCAAGATCGCTATTTGAGGTGACTCTAAATCCAATAATGAATAATTTAGAAAATTTTACAATTTTTTTTATCGTTTCAAATCTATATAATTTTACCTATGGTGAAGGATAATATATCCAAAAGTAGTCGATTTTTTCCCAATAAATTCTTAGTTCGATTCGATTTCGACAAATCTTACAAATGCTCCCGGTCAACACAAACTGCTTTTTGTAATTGGCATAATATTCAAAATTTAATAATTTATTAAATTAATAATTTATTATAATTAACACTAAACATGCCTAACTTAGAATTTAAAAAAAATGCCTTAAAATGTATCATCTATGTGATAGGTTAGATGGCAGTTGTCGTGCTGTGTCTCTATTTCATCATGTAGGTGAGTCATTTTTTTCGGTTATCCTGTTAAGTCTGAACTACCCGAAACTTCAACAGTTTCACACTTGGAGTAAAGAAATTGGTTGTTGTTGTAGTGACGGGTTAAGTTATGCTTTTTCGACTCTGTTTCTAGATTCAACCACTCTGCTTCTGCCTTAGGGCCGGATCACATTCCTTCCTCCGGTCTCACGATTTTTATCTGGGTTTTCATTATTGAGAAAGACATTACGTCACATGATCAAGGAATATGCCACTAGCAAATTTTTAAACAAAAGTGCTTCTACC
Organism: Diogma glabrata; assembly: GCA_963693315.1. NCBI lineage: Eukaryota > Metazoa > Arthropoda > Insecta > Diptera > Cylindrotomidae > Diogma > Diogma glabrata. The sequence goes on from OY856186.1 coordinate 117,832,183, forward strand.
TCTTATTTTATTTTCGCCATCCTATCATAAAATATTGGCTTATGTCATATTTTATTATATTGTTACGTTTTTCCAACCGTACTTCGAATTGGCCTTACTCTCAATTCAATAAACGCAATTCCCAAATCTCTTCAGAGTACGATCACTGATTATTAAGCACAAAAACCAGGTTTTATTAAGTATTCAACTCCTTAATTGTTTCCAACAGGAAAACAATACAGTGAACAATATTCCTAACTCGAATATTCTTTCAACAGCTTCAGAAACTTCACGGTTTATTGTAGAAATTTCCAGTACACCACATTCAAAATAATACACAAAATATTTCTTCTCAATAACACTTGAAAGTTAAAACTTTATTCACGAACCTAATTTAAAAATCACTTTTATAATTTTAACTTTATCGTCGCAGGTTTAAAATAAAACTAATTTATTCTACAAGAGGTAAATTGCTTATATACAATTCTGCATAGTTCGCGACCATTCGAGGTCACTCTTTAGAAACCTTGAGAAAATATTAGAATATTCGATTATTTTGCGTTATGTTAATTTGATTGATAAAATCGTTCAATGTTATTTATTGTTGACCCAAGTTCCACGAAATACAACAACAACACTTCATTTCATTAATTTTTTGCTGTGTTTTGTTGTGATTTGATTTTTCTGGAAGTGACTGTAATCGTCTGGATTATTCTGTAATCGTAACAATATGATAAGGTTTATTGCTTAGTTATTAATTCTTTAAAAAAACAAGAACAAAGATAAGCATTTAATAAAATTGTATTGGACTACATGAAATAGGTAGTGATAATAGAATTCATTGCAGACCAATGGGTCTTATCAGCACCCACGAGACAAGCTTGCATTGTTATAAAACTGTTTAGTTTCAAGGCAACAAATTCTAGATAATAATATGTGGACTTTGTGGGTTGAAGTTGTTATTAGTTCATATTAATCGTTGTAACACGTTATTATACAATAAATTAATTTTATTTTATTTTGTTTTATAGGTGATGCACGTGGTCGAGTTTTCTCATGGAGTGTAACCGAACAACCTGGTCGAGGTATGGCTGATCATTGGTTAAAGGATGAAGTTACTGATCAATGCGTTGGGTGTCATGTACGCTTTAATTTATATGAACGGAAACATCATTGCCGTAACTGTGGTCAGGTATTTTGTAATAAATGTAGTCGTTTTGAATCAGAAATTTCTCGTTTAAGAATATTAAAACCTGTAAGGGTATGTCAATCATGCTATAGTGCATTAAAATCTAATGAAGCCTAAATTTCTTATGCGTTGAGAATTTTAATTTTTTCTCGGTATGACAATAAGTAATAATTCTAAAAGTTAAAACTGTTGTAAAAAATAAATCAATGTAGGGTAAATGAATGTTAAATCGGATTTATTATATAACTTTTAATAAAAATTCCTACGCAAAATATTTCATGTTGAAAGTTTACAATTGTTGATATCAGTGTATGTATAATGTTTAAGGTAGATACAATACAACTACGTATAAAATAACTATCGAACATCAGACCAGACTCATAATCCCCGCCGACTGAACTCCCATTTCATTTCTGGGATACTGTTCTCATATCTTTAATTGGATACTGTTCTCATATTTCATTGTTTATAATATATACCAATATACTCAGACAATCTAACTCCAAGAACAATATCCAATTTTAATGCGTTGTGTTTAACTTATTAAGGTGGGCAGTACAGTGCAGTACTGCAGTACAACCGAAACTAAAATTTTTCTGTAGAAAATTCTTCCTGTTTTTGTTGACGTTGGTGAATAATAAAACAGAAACGGAAACAGAATTTTATTTTTGTTGTTGTTAAATTTTTATGGAATTCTGTTTTTGTTGTGTGTGACTACCCGCCTTTACTGACTTTTCAATTGACACTGATATCACAAGAGAATTCGAAAGATTTTTTTAAATTTACATTTACAATTTACAATTTATCTATCCAAAAAATCACTATGATTCATTTTTGTAAGAAGAAATTAAAATTCTCTAAAATTAAATTAAAAACAACAAAATACAATAATATTTATTTTATAAAATTTTTTAGTTCTTATCTGCGATTTAAGGTATTTAAAGTATAAATAGTATGTTTTATATAGTCAATCATAAGTAAAAAATTAGTGCAAAAAAAAAAATTAAATTTATTTAGGAAATTTAATCAATATATTTATTAATTAAGTTAATTCAAAGTATTATGTAATTTAAAAAAAGGTTTATTCGATGTTTTTATATTATGTTTCGTTGATTTTATTTATTTACTTATTTAAGTGTTATAGTTGTATTATTTTGTTAATTTAGAAAAAATGAAATGTGGATAAGAAAAAAGCAGATTTAAATGAAATTTGCTGTTCCGGGTCGATAATCAAAAATTCAAGCCTAAAAAACGGAAAAATATAAATACTTGCTTACTGTGTCTTATTTAACTTTGTAAGTATGTATTAAGTATTTTTTCCTAAAACATACATTTATTATAATTTATATCGTCTTAAACATATGAATACATAGTATCCAAATGACCAATTAGTTTCGGAATTTCCTTTTTCCAATTGATTTAAGATGAGTCGCACATAAACATACTGATATATTAATTTAAATTTTGCTGTTCAATGTATAAACGGTTTCCGTATGTACACTGAAACTTATCAATACGATAAAATTGTTTCAACGTCGTTGCTATTATTGGTAGTGTCTAACTACAAATAAAATACCAAGCTACCGATTAAAAATTTCTTTCTTTTATTATTATTTCGGTCCTTTTTGGGACCCTTCCCAGTAAATAAAATAATACAATTTTTTTCTCTATATTGAACTTAATATTCGAAGAGCGTTAGTAGTTAGACACTACCAATAAAATCAACGACAGTGAAACAATACTGATATTTTTTTTAATAAAATGTGCTGTGTAGTAGGAATTACAATATGTGTCACAACACATAAAAAATGATTAAGTGACGACCAAATAGACGAATGTGAAAGCATTGGGAGTCACAATTTCCAATGACTTAATCTGGAACGATCATATAATGGCCATGACAAAGAGCGCGTCAAGAAAACTCGGCCTCCCCAATAGATGTAAAAAATATTTTACTCCGTATCAATTAGTCCACATTTATAAGTCCTATATTCCCTGTATGGAGTTTTGTTGTTAAGTTTGGAGCGCTGAATCCGTTACCATCCTGGCTCTTTTGGACTCTGTTCAAAAGCGTGCTATAGGAATTGTTGGTGATCGAGGTTTAACATTAAAACTTGATCCCCTACAACATCGTCGCACTGTTTCTGATCTCGTTGTTTTTTATAAATATCGCTGAAAAATCTCCTATCTAAGAAAAAAAAAGCTTCCTCGGTCATGAGTAACATTAATTTAATGTTAAGCAAATAATTGAGAAAAATAAGAAAAAAAAATTTCGACGACTTCAATGTCCTTCCTGAATTCCTTCAACTTCCTTCTACAATCATTTCAGTATCCAAATCCCTTCAGTTCCATTTTACAATCCTTTCAATTACCAAATCCCTTCAATTCCCTTTTACAATCCTTTCAATTACTAAATCCCTTCAATTTCCTATTTAAAGTCTTCTATTTCACTACAGCATCAAATGCACTATGGTTTTGGTGTAATATATATAACTGTTCACCTTTAACTGTGGTTTAATGCTAACCAAGAAGATTAAAGGTCAACCAAGCTCGTTTTCTTAGGCATCGAACAAAATGTATAGCTGTTTTTTTATTATGGATTATGGAACACTTGTTATTATGGAACACAAGATTGTGTTGTTGTCGACCTTCAAACGTTAATCAAAAGAAGTTCGATGTTATATTAAATTCACACTTTATCTTAAAAATTGTGTTTATTTGTTTTTCACTATTAATAATCAACCCATGAAATCACATATTCGCAATTTGAGTTTGCTTATTGCTTATGTTTTACCATATCATCATAGATGCTAAAGAAAAAAAAGTCTACACAACCGCCATTAATGTTACATTGACTTATGGTATTTTTTTATTGCAATTTAAATCAAATTTTATCTAGTTTTTATATTTTTAAAGACCGAAAACAATAGTTTGTTGCTTCCTCCATACAAAGATAAACTTTATAAAAAATTAATATGTTTATTAAAAAAAACTCCACAACCAGATAGATATCAATTAAAGTAATTTATTCTTAAACTTTTTAAATATTTTTACAATATTTTTATCCATAGATAATTAAACATAATCTATAATTTAATGCAGCTTCAGAAATTCCAACGGTTTATTGTATAATTCTCCAGTCAGGGTTCAAAATAATACATAAAATACTTCTATTAAATAACACTTAAAACTTTATTTACAAAAATTAATTTTAAAAAACTTCTTCTTACACGGTTTTATATGCACAGAACAGCGTTTCGTTTACATTTAATTTATTTTGCCTAAAAAACTAAATACTAATTTCCGTATAATCTAGAAAAATCGATCGTTATTCTAAACATCTTTGATCCGGAATGTTCCAAAATAGCAAATAATAATGTTTACTTGTCACCTAACTGTAAAAATAGGTTATAGAAACAAATACAAAAAAATATTTTTTACCCCTCTTAAAAAACAACAACAATTATATGCTCCACCTGCTTCCTCAACTTATTCTTTTTTATAGTGGCCCAGTGCAGTCTGGCCCTCCTGTTTCTTCTCTTTCTCCAGTTATCCACCACTAGTGGAACTTCTTCCTCTTTCACCACCAGTGGAACTTCCTCCTCTTCCACTACCAATGGAACTTCTTCCTTTTCCACTACCAATGGAACTTCCTCCTCTTCCACTACCAATGGAACTTCTTCCTCTTCCACTACCAATCCAGTAACAGGTGGCAAATCTAGAAGGTCGACTACCACTGGGTCCGGTGACCTTTCTTCCCCGGTCGTGTTTTCCTCCTTAGCGGTGTCTCCTCCCGACCAGGTCTATCGCTTTGATTCTCCTTCCTTCTGAAATAGAGTTCCCGACCTGTCACCTGTATCGGGGACCCCTGAACTTTGATGGTGTACATTCTTATGAAAGTTCAATTAAAAATAATTCCACCTAAATAACTCACAAACCAAAAAAAATATTTATCCAAAATTCTATAAAAGTCAAAAATATTTATCTAAAATTCTATAAAAAGTCAAAAATATTTACTGTATAACAGAGAACCAAAAAAAAGTTTATAACCAAACTGGTTTTCCAGAAAATACTTCACACACTCAAAAAAACCAGTTGACAACGCCCAAACTTACGTCTAACTAAAATATGGTTTTATCGACAAAAACCCTAAAAATTATTTGCGCCAAAAATTAGCAAAAAAAATTTTTTTTTATTTACCGTAATTTAATTTAAACGGAACTCCAGGCCTTCGTTTCGGCGTCACTTGTCGGACCTTTCTTTTCACAAAAACAAAAAACCTCAATTGAAAATTGTTTCTCAGAAAATCTAAGAATAGAAAACGCACGGGATACGATTCATCCCCAAACTAATCATGAGTTGGAAATCTCTTATAAAAAGGCGAATCGTTTATCTCAACGTTTTTTTAGCAATTCAATATGTCAATAATAATATAAGCAAATACATATAAAAATTAGACTTAGCTTAAAAAATTTACGTTGAATGCTGATCCTATTATACACACTGTATTTGAGTCTAGCTGTCTTCAGTTGCAAATTGTATTATCTCTACGGTACATATCAATTTTTTTCTCCTTTAATTAACAAATAAGGTGGATATTGTAGTTTTCAAAATCTGCTATCATAATCTAGGGATGTTGATATTTTTAAAAATACCGACATCGATATAATCGGTTCCAAAAATAAGTATCAATATCGTCAAAATATGTCTTTTATCGTTTCTAATCCAATCTTTACGAGCTCTTTAGTACTTAAATATCGCCGACTTACTAGCTCCGTCAACTGAAAATTAAATAATTATTTCTCCATAAAAAAAATTAAAGTAAAAGAAATTTACCTTGGATCTAGATGGCAGTTTATAACGTGAACATGTTGCTTGCATGAATTTCTTCAAACACTGTTTTTCCACGCAAGAAAATGGGTAGTTGTCTAGAGAAACCATGTACACCAATGCTTGAGTTATTTGTAAATTTTTATGCCCACCGTCTGTGAAGTGGGTGATTTATTCACATATACAGAAAGATATTATTAGCATCTTTCAACATGAATTTGAATAGTTTCTGCAAATGTTGCTTTTGGTGACAACATTACTGCTTTTCGTGTTTCTGGATCACGAATGCCATCAGTAAACGCCTCTATCTTCATCTTTTCCATAAAATACGGCGGAGTATTTGAGTGAGCTAAATGTACTAGCCGTTCCACTGCCGAAGAATAGTCCTGAAGGCTTTCCCCATTCCGTTGCAAGCGACCTTTTAACTCAATTCTGTATAATTCCTTTTTATGGTCGCTGCCATATTTACGCTCCAACGCATTCATCACCTCTGCATAACTTTTGCGATCGTTTTCTGGTACTGCCTGTAATGCTTCAGCTGCTTCCCCTTTAAGAGCAACTATCAATGCAGCAAGACGATTTTCGGCGTTCCAAACATTTTGATCTGCTGCAGTTTTGAACTGGAACTTGAAAATACCGAAGGATGTGGTACCGTCATATGATGGTGGTTTCAATTCAATATTTGCTATCTGTTGTACCACCTGTGAAGTAACTTTAGCTGTTTCAACATCCTGCAACCGTTTCTCGAAATCATCTACTTTTGCAAGTACCTTTTTGTTTTCATCAAGTACTTTCTGCTCTAGCTCTTTCACCTCTTGATGAACTCTGCCTACCTCCTCCCGTAACGTAGTAGATATTTCGAGAAGTTTCTCGTCCATTATTTGCTTGACGTTCAAACTGATCTCTTCCTTGGTTGTAGCCATGTTATTGTTGACTATTTTCAGCTGTTGATTGATGTTGCTACTGATTTCTTCCTTAGTAGCAGCCATTTGTTGATTGATGTTACAACTAATTTCTTCCTTTGTAGCGGCCATTTGTTGATTGATGTTACAACTAATTTCTTCCTTAGTAGCAGCCAAGCTTTGATTCGTATTGGCATTTGCGGCATCCATATTAGCATTTACAACATCCAGTTTTTCATTCAAGTTCAAATTTATCTGTTGCATCATAGCCATTAACTGCGTAAAATCGAAATTTCCAGATGGCAATGAAGTTGTTGTTTCCGCAACAAAACTTTTCTCCTCATCAGCTGCTATTGAATCAGCATTTGTATTAATCACTCCAAACTGGTAACCTTCCACAACTACTCCACTAGCTTCCATAGCTTCTCGAAGCCGTATCGTTAATTCAGTTTTGTTGCCGGTTGTTGCCAATCCACGTTGTTCTAGTTCTTTCTTTAACTCAAGAACCTTCAAATCACTTAATAAAACCATTATTAACAGCTAACTAATCCGCCGATGTCACCAATGTTACGTTTTTCCAAACTTACTTCGAATTGGCCTAACTCACAATTCGATAAACGCAATCCCCAATCTCTTCCTGAGTTCGATCACTGATTAGTAAGCACAAACACCAGGTTTTATTAAGTCTTCAACTCCTTGATTGTTCCACAACAACAGGAAAACAATACAGCAAACAATATTCCTAACTAGAATATTCTTCCAACAGCTTCGAAACTACAACGGTTTATTGTAGAAATTTCCAGTTCACAACGTTCAAAATAATACACAAAGTATTTCTACTCAATAACACAATTATAACTTTATTTACAAAAACTAATTTTAAATATCACTTTTATAATTTTAACTTCACTGTCACACGTTTTAAAATAAAACTAATTAAAAACTACAAGGAGCAATTTCCTTATATACATTCTGCTTAATCTCTAGAAATTTCGCGGTCACTTTTAAGAAACCTTGAGAAAATATTAGAATATTCGATTATTCCACGTTACGTTGATTTGATTCATAAAATTTGTTTTATGTAGACCTTATTTCTAAGAATATGTAGAACAACAACAATACTATTCATTTCATTCACTTTCTGTTGTGTTTTGTTGATTTTATTTTCCTGGAAGTGACCGTAATCGTCTAGATCTTTCTGTAATCGTCTAGATTTTTCTGTAATCGTAACATTATTAATTAATTAAATTAATTAATTCTAAATAATACTAAAATTATTATTAAAGACTATCTTACAGATATTTGACTTGTATTTTTCTTGTATTATTTTTTTATAATCCTCCGGCGTCTGAAACAGACAGTTGATAATAGTTTCTTCCAGTTTATTTCACAGCAATTCCTTAAGGACTTGTTCATCAATTATTGGCCAAACAATAGAATGTTGCATAAATCTTCTTTGATGTATGATAGATTTAGAAAAAATAGATTAAGAAATTATTATAAATATAAATTATCCAAAATCAACAAAATTAATAAATAAAATTAAATTGAGTAAATTGCTAATTATGCGAAAATTCCATAAATCGAAATAATTGCATAAATCGAAATATAGAAATAATTTTATTTGACCTGTAAGAAAATTCGGTAACAGATTCGTCGGTACTTTGACACATTAACCCCATTTTCCTATATAACTCAAAATAGCTAGAGTCTTCCTTTAGTCCTCGTGAAAGGTATTTATAAAGTTCATTCAAACTTGTGAAATTAATGGCACTTATAAGTTTCAGTGCGTTGCCCGATAACTGTGTTCTAACTGAGTGTAAAAACTGGGTTCTGTATTCGTTTGGTAGGGTGTTTCACGTGCGATCGCATTCATGCTTAAAATTAAAAAATTCGTCTTCCAGTCCATCATGCATTTCACCATTGTATTTTGGTATATTTTTAACTCTGGTTGTTATCAAATTGTACTCTTCGTCTAATTTATTATTAAAACTATGTGTATCGCTCCACTATTCGTCATTTTTAAATTTTTATCTTTTTGTAATTTATTGTTCAAATTTTCGGGGGCAGCAATTTCTGAATCTACCCTTTCTCTTAAATCTGTATCTTCGTCCAGAGTTACCGACTCCAGATTAAGATTATCTAAACTATTTGTTTTTTTTATTACCGCTTCGCGTGATAAATCGCGTAAAATTTCGAATTCGTTAGTTACAATATCTAAAGTAGAGGTTGATGTCTTACCTTCTGAAATTTTGTGTGCTGCTTTATTTTTCCGGCGGTCGTCAAAATCTGAAATACAGGAAAGGTTTCGTTGTCTTGCTGAACTGCTTGCTTTCTCCGTTTTACTAGACTCTTCTTTAAACATTTGTTTAACAAAACTATTAAGCTGCTTTCAGCTTTCGGCGATCGTCAATAGCTGCACTGCATGATAGATTCCTCTGTTACAATAGACTGCTTATTAGCACTGCCTTTTTAGTATTTACAGGAATTAAATTTTAGTCTCTTGAAGATTTCTTGTCAGTAGAATTTCTTTCTGGGTGTTGACAGCTTTCTCTAGCTCCGGAACGTTTATTTCAATTGTATAAATTTTTGTATGCCTGATGACTTGATACTTTTAAATTTTGATAACTGATAACATACAGTTACATACAGTTAACTGATAACATACATAACTTTATAAACTGTGTATTTTAAACTTTTAACTTGTTCTTATAAGCATATTTTAAAAATTGCACATTGCACGTTTTAAGTTACTTTATTTTATTAGAATTATTAAACTTATTATTTTGGTTTTAATTCGAACCATTTTAGAACCACAGGTTAATACCGGCCGCGCCAAATTGTTATGTTATTTTAACACGTACAAGTTGTATTTAACTTTATGTACCAACAGTGTTTGTGCCTTGTGGTTCTTACCTGTGAATGGTTCTCAAAAACTATTAACTAAAACACTTATTTAATATTTTCAAACTATTATTAATTTATTTTTATATAATTTTAGTTATAACTTTTATTATAATTTTTATTTATTTTAGTTTAGAATTATTATCTTGAATTTCACTAGAATTAAAAACTCGGATCAAAAACTTTGATTAAACTTTAACTTAACTAAACAAAACTTAAAATATGGAGGGGCTGAAATCTCACAGCTCTGAGATATCAAGACTTCGGTCTGGGTTAAGGATTTGTATATAGTTTTCGGCAAAATACCGTTATGAGGACATGGTTTTTAGTTTTGGGCAGCGATGTATATCAAACATAACTCTTTGTTAAAGTACAAGTATTTTTAATCTCTGTTTAAAAATTTATTACAAAACTAACACGGAAAATCAATACGTGGCCGGAAAATTATAATCCAAATTCCAAAAATATTGTTAAATTTAATAAAATCAAACTTTTTCAAAATTCCAAAAATATTCCAAAAATTAGAATAAAATCAAATATTTAAATTTTTTCTAAATTCCAATAATATTTAAAAAATTCTTAAAAATTCAAACTTTTTCCAAAATTCTAAAAATATTGCAAAAATTATTACAAAATCAAAAATTGAAAATTTTTTCAAAATTCCAAAAATTATAATAAAATCAAAAGTTAAAAATTTTTCAAAATTCTAAAAATATTCCAAAAATTCTTACAAAATCAAAAATTAAAACTTTTGCCGAAATTCTAAAAATATTGCAAAAATTATTACAAAATCAAAAATACAAACTTTTTCAAAATTCCAAAAATATTTCAAAAACTATAACAAATTCAAAAATTTCCATGTCCAATTTCATTCTAAATTATATTTACGTCATAAAAACAGCTACATTTATTTTTCCAAAAAATTGGCTAAAAAAATAAATGAAATCATTTTTTGACACACTTGACATTATTTTTTGACAAACTTATAATGCCATAATTCTCTATAATAATAATAAAATATCAAGTCATACTAACTATTAATTTTATTTTTTTCTAAAAAAAATTGGGTAAAAAATAAATAAAAACCTTTCTTTTGACACACTTGACAACATTTTTTGACAAATTTGTAACGCCATAATTCTCAATAATAATACCCAGCCAGCATACTTAGTGAAATTTAGGTGAACCATTTTGGGATTTGGTTAAATTTAAATAAAAGTTTGGTTAAATATGTGGAAAAAGGTAATAGATGACTGTTTCAGCTAATTAGTGTACATGTATTTCTAGTCGAAAATTATAGTTAATATGTTTTTGGTGTAAAAAAATAAGTTAATAAGTAAATTTAACATATTAAGTATACAAATTTAAGTAAAAAAAATCATGTAATACAGATAGTACATGTATTTCATGTATTAAGTGAAAATTTAAGTTACAAAAGTGTATCTAATACATGTATTTAACTTATTACCTGTTGTTTAGCTAGCGGTAATTTAGCTGACATTGCAACAGTTATTTCATGAAATAAGTTAAATAGCCTAAAATTAACATAACTACGGAACATTGAAACTTTAAAAAAATTCTCAGATTGCTGTTAAGTTAAATAGGTCGAGTTTTACATGTAATATTGCATTTAATTTGGTTTAGTGAACGAATGTTAACTAAGTTTTTGCTGTCTTTTTCATATAATACATATAATAAGTGTATGTGTTTATAAGTATCCATAAAGATTTATAGCAAATCTCGTTTTCCGATGACAATTATTATTAGTGCGCAGTATATTGATCAAATCGCTCGGATACAGTCTTTATTATATATTTCTCTCACTAACGTTCTTTTAAATAGTAAAAAATGCCTCTGAAAAAGAAAAAGTTAAGAAAAACGGTCGATACTACATAATGCGGCGGAAGAGAGCGGCCGAATTCGAAACACGATTTGATGCATCAAATGTGTCAACGGATGAAGAAATGGATCGGCCACCGCCACAACAACTGAATGCCATTTTTGAACATAATTTGCCAGCAGAAAATGCTATGATCGAAATCCCCGTTAGTGTTACTTGTGATGAAAATGTAGAGTGTGACGATGATATGCCAGATGATTGTACATCCCAAGTTGGTGAAAATGCTGAATTTTTATTATCAGAAGCAGATATTGCTGAGGAATTGATGCGCGAACACCTGGAATATGAGCATAACGCGCAAACTAAAATAGATCTGTTGAATGAACTAAGGCAATGGGCTTTGCAAAACAAGATTTCATTAACAGCGTTGTTATATTTTTTTTTAAAAGAATATTAAATTAAAAATATCACATTTATCGTGACTCAGTTTGAAATGAATCATCTTTAGAGGAGCTTTTAAAACAGTTTATTGGCAATTCAACATTTATTTATTATTCTTGTTTACTATTCTTGTTTTATTATTTTTTATTTTTTATTATTTACGAATTTTGAAAGCTATGCTTTCATCACCTATAGTATATAAAAACTAAATTTTAAAGTAAGATACATTCCATTATATACATATTGGTGGTTTAGTAAAACCCCATTTCAAAAAATTTATAATCTAACTACTAAAAAATATAAAATATAAAGCAAAAAGAACGGATCTAATAAAACAATAAAATAATTAAACCATGAATAAATCTATCATTTTGCTTTATATTTTATATTTTTCTGTAGTTAGATTATTAATTTTTTAAAATGGGTTTTTATTAAACCACCGGTATATAATGGAAATAAGGAATGTATCTTACTTTAAAATTTAGCTTTCGAAATGCGTATATAGTAAAAAATAATAAAACTCAGGAAACAAGAATAAGGTGCTTTTTCAATCATTTTTTAAAAAATTTTGTTTCTTATAATATTATTTTTTAGCTTTTTTTATGGTAGAATGACAGCCCGATAATAAAGTAAGGTTAAAGAAAACTGGATGGTTAGATTACATGTAATTCTCATGAAAAAAACATGTAATAACTACAATATCTGACTTTGGTACAGTAAAATTACATATAATTTGCACTTGCTTAGTTTTGTATTCAGCTGTTACATGAAATATACATGAATTTACTCTGCCAAATTCAGATATTGTAGCTATTAAATGTATTCTAGATAAGAATTATATGATCAATTTTCCACTTAATAGCTAGATAATTTACATGTATTAAATAAAATACGTGAAAAAGTTTAGGATAAATTTAAGTTATTTCATGAAACACCTGACAAAATTTAACTTAAATAACAGGTAAATAATTTTATGGCAAGGAATTATGGATACGATATTATCTATCTCCCAAACTAATGCATTTAAGGACAAAATAGGTTTTTATGACAATTTCAAAACCGACTTCAAATAAACATTTTTATACATTCTTTGGAGCGTATTTTTGAATGGATTTAAATGTTCATGTATAAAGAAAGGTTCGATCTTGTTTAAACATAAAACAAAAACTGGAAAAAATAATGAGAACAACCCTTAAAAATACAATTAAATATTTATTTTTTTTTAAACTGAATACTTTGATTTTCAATTTTCTTTTCGGTATTCGATAAAAAACATTAATTATTGAAAATATAATATTAGTTTGTAGTATACTATAAAATAAGCTTATGTGATCATTAGGGGAGAATTTCGGTGCATACATTTTGTGGTTTGCATGTGTAACAAACAAGTTAAATTTAACTAATAATTAGCTAAAATATAAAATAACATTTGCACTTATTTAACTTAAAATTTGGTTAAATTATAGTTAAACTTAATCACATATTAGCCAGCATATTACATAAAATTTACATGAAAATTTAACCAACATTTTTATGGAAAAAGTACGACACTTAGGTTAAATTTAACCTTTTATTATACATAAATTTAGGTTAAATGAGAATGTTCACTAAAATTTTGTACAGATAATATCAACCTATATTTGAGCTAAAATCCACTTACTGTGTTAGCTGGGTAATAAAATTTCATTTCAAACAAACAATTTTATTTTTTTCCAAAAAATTGGGTAAAAAAATAAATAAAAATCTTTTGACACACTTGACAACATTTTTTTGACAAACCTATAATGCCATAATTCTCAATAATAATAATAAAACTTCATTTCAAACAAACAATTAATTTTATTTTTTTTCCCAAAAAATTAGGTAAAAAAATAAAAACAAATCTTTCTTTTGACACACTTGACAACATTTTTTTGACAAACTTATAATGCAATAATCTAGTTTTTTATCTCACATACCAATCCCGACCATCAAGATTTCTCCAAATTTAATGTTCCTACTCGTAATCACGTTTTTTAAGCAAAAAATATGAAAATTTGCTTTTTTTGACACACATAATGATTTTTTGACACACTTCCGGTACAGTTATCGAACACAGCGTCCTTTCGGACCTGTCCCTTGTGAATACCTATTTTTAGAAAAAAAAATTTTTGAAATCCCTCCAGCCGTTTTCCCTGCAGCGTAGGTAATGACGGACGGACGGACGGCCGGCCGGCCGACAGACAGACATACATTTTTTTTTTGTTTTTTTAGAATCAGTAGGTCCTAAAACGTCGAGAAATGCCAAAAAAGTGGGGGTAAGAATTTCACTTTTGGCTCATGAATGTAATACTTAGGTCTTTCAGACCGAAGTAATTATGACTTTACTGTCTACAACTAAAATTCAACTCCCATTATAACTAAAATCCAATAATTTATATTATTTAATTTACCCAAAATCAACAAAAATGATTTGACCTAATTGCAGGTCAAATAAAATTATTTCAATATTTCGATTTATGCAATTATTTCGATTTATGGCATTTTCGCATAATTAGCAATTTACTCAATTTAATTTTATTTATTAATTTTGTTGATTTTGGATAATTTATATTTTTAATAATTTACTAAATCTGTCGTAAATCAAAGGAGAACGACATTATTTTTATAATTCCAACACCATTTCGGTCTTTTCGACAAAGGCAACTAATATCATGTTTTCATAATAAGAATTATTAACTTGTTTTTCCTTCTCTTTATTGGATCAACCAACATTTATTCATTACAACGTAAAACTATTATTTTGTTCTAGGTTTATTCTATAATAGTATATTATTTAATTAGGAGCTAAAGTGCTACTTTTTGTGTTGACTTTATAGTTTGACAATTATCAACGAAACACAAAAAGCCACTTCAGCTCCGAATTAAATACACTATTTTTTCAACAAACGTTTAAATTTTTTTATAAACATGAAATTAATGCTTCAAATTTTCAATAAATATGATTTAAACAGGTAAAACGAGGTAATTAACGAGGTAATTTTCTGAAATTAATTTTTATTGTTTTTAATTCATTCAAATGAACGAAAATGAATGCTGTTTTGAACAAATTTATAATCTCATGTTATGTTACTTTACTGCCGCCGTAAAATTACGAAATTTACTTTACTGCCGTCGAAAAATATGAAAATTACTTTTTTGCCGCCGTAAAAATATGAAAGTTACTTTACTGCTGCCGTAAAAGAAATAAAAGTGGTGTTACTTAACTCGCTTTGATTATGCGTCAAAAAATGTAAGACTTTAACCTTCTCCCTAGCGGCTGCAAAGTTAAACTTTACAGCCCGTTGCCGAAAAAAATATTGTTTTATTTTTCTTTTCTTATTAATTTAATTTTTTTTTAGTGTTTTTAAAATATTTTGTAACTTTCACTTTCTTTTGTAAATCCGTTCAATGTTCTGACGAGATTTCATTAAAGAAAGTTTTAAAAGTTTAATTATCACTTGGTACTAACAAAATTTGATTTTAAGTGAAACTTAGAAATTTCTAATTATAAATTATAATTTAACTGAAATAGTATATTATGCTACGATTATGTAATGACGGGTATTAATACACGAGCATTAACCGGGATACTAACCGAGCCGTAGGCGAGTTTCGTATGGTATATGCGTGTGTAATAACCATTACATGAAAGTGGCATACGCTATTTTTTCTTCACCCGGTAAATAACGAAGAACGAAAATTAGAACGAACATTTTTTGCCTTAGTTTTATTTTAATTTAAAACAATGAAATTCTCTAAAATGTAATGACATCATTCAATTTCCCCAATAAAATTTGAATTATACTAATAAAAATATTTATACGTCTGGCCTACTGGATATTAAAAATTATCATTCTAATGTTGAAATAATTCACTGTTATCAAAGTAGGCCAACGTATAATTCATAAAAAATATATAAATAAATGAAAAATGGCAAAAAATTTTCTAAACGAATTCCCCTCGTTCGTTGATAAATTCTCATAATTTTTTGAAAAATTCCTCAAGCAAGTGGTATTGATAAAAGCCCTCGGCCTACGGTCTCGTGCTTTTATCAATATACTTGCTTTCCAAATTTTTGGCAAAAAATTATTTCGAATTATCACCGCCCTTGGGAAATTACAACTGCAAACTGCATGTTTGATTGAAAAATTAAGGGTTTCTTTCTATTGATTAAAAATCTGTATCGTAATAAAATCTGTATCGAAATGAATATCATTATAAAACGGATTTTGGTCATATAAGTGTATTTTTATAGTACGGGTGTAGAAAAAACTATTTACTTTATTACTACTTAAAGTAGGTATGTAATTTACTAATGTAATTTCTGTAAAATACATTAATTTAATCTGGTACATCATTATTATTTTTAAGTCATTTAAGGATGTATAGATAGTCAAATCGCGTAGTACATCTAATAAAATTTCAAACAAATTATTATGTAAAAATTTCAATACAGGAATGCTTTTTATCAATTACAACAATTTTCTATGATAGAATATTTCCAAAATATTATATAATTTCATAGTACTAAAAAATATGTGTCTCTAATTTGACTACCGCTACTATATGGAAAAGTAAATCAGGCAACGTCGCAGTCAGTCAAATATATTTATTATTTTAATTTAAAATTATTTTGTTTTTTTGTTGCGTGTCCTGTAGGAATAAATAAATATATTTATTATTTTATTTTAAAATCTGATTGTAACGATATCTTATCGTCGCTTTAATAATGAAACAACGTATGCTATTTATACGTTGTTTTTACATAATAGGTGCGCTGCATTCCCCATAAGGGTATCTTTGAATTGGCGTTTTTACATTTTCGAATTATTTTATGACTGGGGGTAAGAATTAAAGAATTATAAATTAAGGTCCATGCAAATGCATGCGCACATCAAACTTTAAACTCAAATATCTCGAAACTATACTTTTGCGTATACGTCATTTCATTATTAAAGCGACGTTATTATGAACAAGAACGATGAAAAAAGACTTCTCTTTGACCGACACACACAACGTTGCCAGATTTTCTTACTTCAAATGGCGGTTAGCTTTGCTTTGTACGCAGCAGATTTTATAAATTTTTAAATTGAATATTTACGTCTGATTGCCGGTGACACCGCTATTTTTTGGGCTCAAAAAATCATAAATCGCACAGAGAAACTGAACGTAAGTTTTTTTTCGGGTGTCTTTGCAAGAACATTCTGAATTTTTAATTTTTCTAACAAATTTTGATACTTCCGCCGAATATAACATAGAGTGAATGATAAAATTGAAATTTATTATTTCGCGAAAATTGTCGGTGAGATCTAAATTTTTTGATTCCAATCGATGCATGAACGTTTATTCTGTGATATATTTTAAAATCCGACGTAAATCTTTGATTTTATGAATGTTATATACACCCTTAATCTTACAAAAATTACAAAATTCAGGTATGTACTAAATCTTACTTAAAAGTTAAATTTATGGGTAAACTATAATTCCAGCATAATAGTTTAATAGTAAAAAGGATAATTAACATTAATGCAGCATTCTTATTCAATTTCTTTTCAATATTGTTATTTAGTTTTATAAAATTATTTACTTTGTTTCCATTTTAAGTAAAAAAAATATTTATAAGTATGTACATAAGTAATATCATAAACACGTTATAAAAACTAATTTTCTGCTAAATTAATATTAAATATTTATTTGTAGAAATAAATATATTTCAAAATTTACTTTTTGTTGATCGATTGTGATGTTGATTGATTGACTTTTTGTGTCTGTCGCGTTTCACAAACTCCTGAACGCTTTTTTTGAACTCCATAAATGTGACAGTTGTTTGCTCATTTAAATAATTATTCGTAGCCCTTAGTAATTCTAATATGTTAATTTGCTCTGCAAATACTAATTTGTGAATTTCTGGAAGGAAAGAATATTAGATTAATTAACACAATTTGAAAAATTTTATTTACCTTTTGAGAAAGACGTCTGTCCAAACCAGGAATATTTTGTTAATAACTCGTAACCAAATAGATGTTCAAAAATGCTTTTTGTGGTTTTGTTTAAGGCAAACTTAAATTTGTAGAGATAAATAATCTGAAATTACCAAAAATACTTAACTAAATGTTTACTATATACGTATAAATTTTTTACTATTTGGTCCATATCGTCGCTTTAATAATGAAATAACGTATGCCATATATACGTTGTTATTATATAATGGGTGCGCTGTATTCCCCATAAGGATGTTTATAAAGTGGCATTTTAACATTTTCCAATTTTTTTATAACTGGGGGTGAAAATTAATATATTGTTGATTAACGTACATGCAAATTTGAATTTGGTTAAATATTGAAACAGCGTAAATGCATGTACGATATTTCAATTCCTACAGAATAATAACTTGGGTAAAATCAGTGTCGTATACTTTACATACATTACGATTGCCATACGAAATGGTAAATCAAAAATATTGTATAAGCATTATTCATTACTACATGATATGCCGGTTCATATAAATAAAACATTTTAAGAATATCATGCGTTAGTTCAATAATAATTAGTCTTAGGCTTAATCGTACTTCCATGCAAAATGAAATAACGTATATGAAAAATGAAATAACGTATAAGTTACCTGATTGACTTTTCACCTCTTTTTAGGTAGAAAAGCCAGCAGGTACCAATGTGAAATTTTAATATGCTGTGGAGAAATTAGTCAAGATTGATTGGTAGACAGTTTTTTTCCAATATCTTTATTCATTTAATAGTCCTGCCGAGTTTACGAAAATCAGAAAACCGAAAAATCTTTAAGCTCAATTATCTCGAAACTACACTTTTGCGAATACGTTGTTTCATTATTAAAGCGACGATATATTGTTGCAACGATAATTTACTATTGAATGCTAGTAAATTTTCCACTGTTCTTATCGGTAGGCTCGGTAAAATGAAGTTTCGATCCTGTATGATTAAATCAAGAGACGCGGTAGTGTCTTGCGCGCCATGTTTTGAAAGACACTACTAGTATATATACTGTGCACCGAATAGGTTTTAAAGGTTAAAATTTTCATTTTTTGAATAATTTGCATTTTTTCTACAACTGTATTCAAAGTTATCAATAAAAGTATATCTTATTTAACTATATGTTTCTCATTAGTAAAAAAAAGTCAACATTCATGCTTTTTTCTGAAAGTTTATAAAATCAAAATTTTGCTTTCCCAAACTTTTAGTAAAATTAAAATGTTTTTACAAATTTTTATACCACGTTGGTAGTATTGATATGAATGTAGTAATTTAGTATCATTTTGGCGAATTTTCAAAAACCAACCAAATGTACAGAATTGAAAAACACAAAATTATGCGAATTGAAATTTATTATCCCTCAATATTGGTAATATTTAACAACAGTTAAAAAACTTAAACACGAACCCAGATTAGTTTGCAAACATATAGTTGTTTTCGATAAAAATATTTGTTATGTTTGTATCCAGAAAACCCATCAAATGTTTTATTAATATATTAAATGGAAGTTGGTAATTATAAAGGTATTAGAAAAAAGAATATATTTAGAATATGCTTTCAGTAAAAAGACCTATTATTGATGTGTTAAGAAAACGATGTTGTGAAAACATCTATTTGGTCTATTATGTAAATTTGTTATCTGAGAGAACCCAACAAATGTTATATCGATAAAAAAATTTAATTTTTATTTTAGAACGTTGGTAGTTATTTTGAAGTGATGAGATTAAAAAATAATTTAGTAGGCTTTAAAATTTTGTGTTTTTAAGCTTTATGAGATATAAAGAAAAGAATTTGAGAAAATTTTATTATTATTTTAAGGGTTCCGTACTTTGAAAAAATAGAACAAAACCCTTATGGTGAGGATTTGATTGTTTATTATCCATTATTCACAACGACTTTCTCACTGAAAATGAAAATATATGTATTTACGTATATTTATGTGGTAAGATAAGGCGAAAATGACAAATATGTGTCGATTTCGAGATTGAGGTGATATATAATCATAAAACTGAAATTTTTTAAAACTTTCAGTCAATCATAGACTATAAAGTTTATTAAAGACACCAATGGTACTTGGCTGAACATAATCAAGAATTTTAAAAAAAATTGTTTAATTGCGAAACACTTAATTTCACATCTTTTATCGCACAATGTTGTTTTGTTTATTATTTATTTAGAGTAAATAACAATCGATTTAAGCTTTTATGCTATCCTCAAGAACTTTTATAAAATTGTTATGTTAATTTTTTAAAATTATTAGTCAAAGACTATAGTTTTTATGTGTGTGTTTCCGTTGTATGTAATAATTTTATTAATTTTCGAATGCATTGCTTTAGACTTATTTTCGAATATTTCTTTTACTTTTTCATGAGTTGTTCATGTCATGAGTTGAGACCTGTGTACATAAAAACGATACTTTTATTTGTTTAAATATTGCACCTAGGTTCTAGATTGATAAAAAATCGAGAGTAAAGTTCTCTGTAGAAAACATTTTATATGGATAATAATAATTTGATTCTCCCATATTATATTATAACTTTACAAAAGACAGTCAACTCGTCGCAAAAACAACCAAAAGGCTGTAAAAAAGCCGCGCCATGTTTTTCTTTAGCTTGAAACTATCATTTTAACTATAACAAATAAATTCTTGTATCTTATTCTTTACAAAAACTTCTCAAATCATAAAGCACTAGTTATAAAATTTCTTAATGGCATTTTGTTTTCTAAACATCTAGCTATATTATATAATTTAAGTAATACTCTAGAACTACATATCATAATTCTAAAATATATAATAAATATGCACATATATTAAAATTTATTTAAGCAGAGGAAATATAATTTATTTTTTTTCTATAAAAAACCGCTCACTTTCACTTACATATTTCTTGAACAAAAACCTTGGCGCGACCTTTTCTCAATTAATTTAATAATGTCATTCCTAAGGTCTATTTTCAGACGACTGTGAAAAGCCGATGAATTCAACAGTGGACTTCTAATTATATTAATTAAGTCAGTATCATATTTTCTACAATTTTCCTGAAGTATAGTAATCTATTTGAAATTCCCTTTATATTATTACGGTATGCTTAATTTTATATAAGACATGATTTGCTGTAAGAATATCTGGCAAATGACAACTATAACAATATAACGATGACTATGAAATAACATTATCAATAAATTTCTTTTCGTACTGAATTTTAACATTCATTGATATTCATTTAAGATTGCTATTTAATCAATGATTATTTCAATATAATGTTTATTATGAGTCAACCATAGTCACTATGCGGTTGGCTTTATTGTCATATTAAGAAAAGGTCGCACCAAGGTTTTTGTTCAAGAAATATGTAAGTGAAAGTGAGCGGTTTCTTATAGAAAAAAAAATAAATTATATTTCCTCTGCTTAAATAAATTTTAATATATGTGCATATTTATTATATATTTTAGAATTATGATATGTAGTTCTAGAGTATTACTTAAATTATATAATATAGCTAGATGTTTAGAAAACAAAATGCCATTAAGAAATTTTATAACTAGTGCTTTATGATTTGAGAAGTTTTTGTAAAGAATAAGATACAAGAATTTATTTGTTATAGTTAAAATGATAGTTTCAAGCTAAAGAAATACATGGCGCGGCTTTTTTACAGCCTTTTGGTTGTTTTTGCGACGATATTCATTATAATCGTTTGGCTTATTATATCCATGATACACACCAACAACAAATATTTTACTGTTTTTAAAATTGCAAGCTTTCGCTAATATGGGCCAAAAGCAACTTTCATTACTCCTTGTAATAGGTACTCCGTCAATATTGATATCTAAAATAATTTCTTCAGTTTTTGTGAAACGTAAAAGTGTTTCAAATGCAGATTTAAATCCAATATGTACATACTTACTCCTGTACTCCTGGTGGAACATCTTAAACAACCCTAGTTTAAGGAGTTTTTAAAACAGTTCTGTTGTCAACTTGCACATAAAACCCCAATGAATTTTTGAAAAAGAGTAAAATGTCGTTAGATGCATTTGCTTTTATATTATACTTGACTGCCCAAGTTTGCAAGAATTTTAGAAGCGTTGAATGTTTTGTGATATTCTCATCTTCTTGTAAATCTGACAATGTTACTTGCTGATTTTCTTCCTCTTCATAAGCTCCATTGTTAAAAATCGATCCTGATAAACTGGAGCTTAACTGTTTCTGAAAAACCTCGCTATGTGATGAAACATATTCTTCAATGTGATTCGGCATTTTCATATGTAAAGTTCTTGTACGTGGTGATTTCAAATGACTTGCTTGCTTCAAAAGACGTCTTTTAACTGATTGTGCAGATAATTGGTGTAGCATTTTGTATTTCGGCATTTTGTTGCTATTTTAATAAAATACAGTAAATTTACTATACATGAATCCGAAATAATGGAACAACTTTTCTTTCCCGCAGGTATGAAAAAGCTTTTTTTCACAATGGCGACGAATAATAAAGAAATTTTTACGAATAATAAAGAAATTTTATTAAATTGTGTTATTCCCCTTTTTGATTATCTTATTTTATTTCAATGAAATAAAATATCTGTACAAACTAAAAGAAGATATAGAGACTTACCAGTTTTGGGATTTTTATATATCACGTTTGCAATATTAATGGTAAAAAAAAATTTCTTCACTACAAGAATAATTTACACCTTTTACACCATTTATTTAATTATGTGCTGCCAGCCCCTTGTTTTCAAAACACTTGTTAGAATCGAATTGACGTACAAATGACAAATGTGCATCATCCGATTCTATTAACTCATCGTTACAATTTCGTTTCTACCGTCGTATTTTTTCCGAGTGTTATATTTTTTACCAATATTAAACTGACATAGGACGAACGGGACACTACAGAACTTCAACGTATTCTAGTCGTTTGGTATACACATCATTTTTAATTCTAACGAGTAGACGAAAGAAGAAAAAAACAGAATAAGCATGGATAAACTTTTTTATGTTTTGTTAAAACCAAATGGTTTTTCTGTCAACCGTACGAAAATCCTTGGTTTATGAATTTGTTTTATTTTTTCTTCCTTTATAATATAATTAATTTAATGTGGATTGATTTAATAATGGTTACATACACTTCAGTAATTCAAAAAAAATTGAAGATGAAATAAATTCATAAACCAAAAAATTTCATCTTGCGCATAGCGCTCATTCATTTACAATAAGTGTTTTTCTTAAGTCGGTTTACGTCGGTTAAATGTGTGATATATATAAATAAATAAATAACAAATTTGCAAACTAATGTTCAATGTTAAATTTAAATAAAATGATAATAATATCGATTTCTCATAACCTTTTCGG
This sequence comes from Diogma glabrata, assembly GCA_963693315.1. Taxonomy (NCBI): domain Eukaryota; kingdom Metazoa; phylum Arthropoda; class Insecta; order Diptera; family Cylindrotomidae; genus Diogma; species Diogma glabrata. The sequence goes on from OY856186.1 coordinate 117,855,642, forward strand.
TTCTAAATCATTTTATTTAAAGCACACTGAACCGACGTAAACTAACCAAAATGACATTACCACTACCAGAATCACGATAATAATTACACATGATTTTTGAATAAAAGATTTCCATTTCTGAAAAAAAAAACAAATATTTTATTTTTAAATAAATGAAATCAAAAATTTTTAATTTTTTATTTTAAATATAAAATCTGTTTTTAAAAAATTAAGAAACCATCTTAACTCAATGTTTTCATTATCTTAGATTTATTTCGTGTTGTTATTATCGTGTCTATTCTGTGCTTTACATTTGTTTAAAAAACAAGTTAATTTCGTATATTTTTCGTGTTCAAATTTGATTTTTTTTGCAATATATGTACTTTTAACGGACGTGAAACCGTAAATTAGTGCACGGTTACATTTTGTCTGTCGGGATGGTTTCCTTTAATCCAGAAATAATTTGTGTTTCCGCCTGTTGTGCAATTTCATCGTAGTTTTTTGTGGTAATCTTGTAAAGTTTGGATAATGGATCCTCTTTATGATTGCCATTGCACTGTCATCACTAAATTCTTTTGCACAATCCTCTGTTACTATATTTTTTAATAGCAGTTCCTCTTCTAATTGTTCAGCAAGCTTGTAAGACCTAATTTGATTTTTTTTAACAACACAACGCAAACTGCATTACATTCCAAAGATTCTGGAACAATGGCTAGCTGCTAGCACAAAACCTTTTTTTGATGTTTCTTGAATTATTTTGTAACTCATAATTATTCTTTTTTAATATAATATATAAATCAGTTTGATTTTTAAATCAGAGAAAAGTTCTGTTGCGGAAACAACAACCTCATTGCCACCTGCAAATTGTGATTTTACGCAGTTAATGGCTATGATGCAACAGATGAATTTGAATATGAATCAAAAATTTGATCAACAAAGCAGCAACATCAATCAACAAATGGCTGCTACTAAAGATGAAATAAATCAGCAATTGAATACAGTAAATACAAATATGGCTGCTACTAAAGAAGAGATTAGTTGTAACATCAATCAACAGCTGGAAACAGTCAATAATAACATGGCTGTTAATAAGGAAGAGATTAATGCAACATTTGCTGCAAATAAAGATGAGATGAACCAGCAAATAAATGAGTTGAAAATTGGAATACATCAACATTTGGATGAGAAACTTCTACAAATGCCAACGGTGTTCGATGGTAAAGTCGAGAAGATGCAAAGTGAAATTCATGATTTGGAGCATAAAATTTTAAATAAAGTTGACGATTTTGAGAAGAGGTTACAAGATGTTGAAACGGCTAAAGTGACTTCACATGTGGTACAACAAGTTTTAAATACAAAACTAAAGCCACCATCGTATGACGGTACCACATCTTTCGGCATCTTCAAGTTCCAGTTCGAGACTGCAGCAGATCAAAATGTTTGGAACGCCGAAAATCGTCTTGCTGCATTGATAGTTGCACTTAAAGGGGAAGCAGCTGAAGCATTACAGGCAGTACCAGAAAACGATCGCAAAAGTTATGCTGAAGTGATGAATGGGTTGGAACGAAAATAGGGCAGCGACCACAAAAAGGAGCTATACCGGATCGAGTTAAAGGGGCGCTTGCAACGGAATGGAAAAAGCCTTCAGGACTATTCTTCGGAAGTATAACGGCTTGTACATTTGGCACACTCAAATATGCCACCATATTTTATGGAGAAAATGAAGATCGAGGCCTTCATTGATGGTATCCGAGATCCAGAAACCAGGATCAAAGTAATGACTACACCTAAGGCGACATTCCATGAAACAGTCGCATACACAATGCAATATGAGATGGTACAGAGGATGTGTATGCCATCTGGTGGATGCAGAAAAAGGAATGTTGAGGGGAACATCAAAGGGGAAGTTTTGGCACACAGAGAAAGAAGCGACATCAGATGCTGGGTATGTGATGAAGAGGGTCACATGGCACGGGAGTGCAAGAAAAACGGGGAAGCAGACAGATTGTCGTCTTCTGTGAAGAACAGAGGAGCCGAAGAAATGGAGCACGTAGGGTTGAGGAACAGCAGTAGAAAACTCCTGTGCTGGATATGTAGGAAATCGGGCCATATCTCACAGGACTGTTGGAACAGGAAGCGTGATAGATCTTCGTCTCCTATTCAACGGAAGTCTGTTGAAGGTGCAACTGTAAAGCCAAGAAGTGAGGAGAATGTTGCCTACATTCCAATTTCAAGAATTGCGGTAAATGGTGAAAGCTAGGGTACCCACGGACAACTTGAAGGTAAAGGTTGCTTCATGATACTGGATACAGGCTCAGCTCGAACATTCGTTCACAAAGGTTTGATTGGCGGCATTTTGGAATCATCAGATGGATTGAAACTCCGAACAGTAACTAGAGAACGCGCTGATGTAGCTGGGAAAAGGATCGCTGAAATAAAATTAGGGAACAACTACTATAAACAAAAGGTGCTAGTGGCAAACATTATAGATGAAGTCGTTTTGGGGATGGACTTCTTAAAGGCGAACGGATTCGTCATCGATTTTGGACGTGGAATCCTAAAGGTTAATAATGTTGAGATGCCACTACTTGTGAATAAAGCAGAATCCATAGATATTGGCAGCGATGAGAAACTATGCAGTGCAAGGGAAAATCCAGAACCATCATCCAAACAGATGAGGGGAAGAAACGTCAACCGACTCAGACGTTTAAACAAACGCCGAAAGTTAAAAATGAAACAGGTCCAAGTCCATAACGAAATGAGCGATGGAAAAGAGGTGGTTCAAATAGCTTCAAACGGGGACGAATCGCAGCTGAAAATGAGAATGGTTCAGGGACATGGCGGTGTGAAACACTCAAAGGGAAGAGATAAGGATCACTTTAGAGCTAATGATTATCCATACTCATCACGGTGGGCTAATATAAAACAAAGTAATGGCCAAGGACTTAGAAAGGAACCCTAAGTAATTCTAAACAGCCTGGGAAATAGAAAAAAAAGAAATGTTTGGATACAACAATTGGAGGAGAGATCTAGATCCTGTTCGGGACGAACAGGCTTAAGTGGAGGGTAATGTGACGAGTACAGAAAAATCTAGACGATTGTAGAAAGATCTAGACGATTACGGTCACTTCCAGGCAAATAAAATCAACAAAACACCACAAAAAATGAATGAAATGAATAATGTTGTTGTTGTTGTCCTGTTCTTAGAATTAGAGTCATTGTCAATATAAAATTGAATGATTTTATGAATCAAATCAGCATAACGTAAATTAATCGAATATTTTACTATTTTCTAAAGGTTTCTTAAAAGTGACCTAGAATTTTCTAGAAATTAAGCAAAACACTATATAAGAAATTGTCGGTTGTAGATTAAGAATTAGTTTTATTTTAAACCTGCGATAGTGAAGTGAAGATTGTAAAAGTGTTATTTAAATTAGTTTTTGTGAATAAAGTTTTAAGTTTTATTGAGAAGGAATATTTTGTGTATTATTTTGAACGTGGTGTACTGGAAATTTCTACAATAAACCGTTGGAGTTTCTGAAGCTGTTGAAATAATATTCTAGTTAGGAATATTGTTTGCTGTATTGTTTTCCTGTTGTGTGGAACAATTAAAGTATTGAATACTTAATAAAGCCTGGTGTGTTTGCTAACTAATCAGTGATCGAACTCGCAAGAGATTGGGAATTGCGTTTATCGAATTGTGAGTAAAGCCAATTCGAATGAAGGTTGGAAAAACGTAACAATATTCCCACCAAATGAGTACTTATCAAATTTGAAATATAAAAAAATATGTTATATAATGCAAAATGGTTGCATAGAAAATTACATATTCTATAGACCAAAGCAAATGTAAACTAAATTTCAAAATGTAAACAAAGTCTACCTACAATAAAATATTCTATTCGGATGTCATCATAATGTCTCTCAAATTTTGGAATTTGAAATTCGACGAGCTCTTGAATTTTTGGCGGTTTTTCTTGGGCGCTCGACATTGGTTTGCAAAATGACCTTTTTCTTGACAGTTAAAACATGTGACTATTGATTTCGAATTATTAGACCCCTTATGAATACCCCGTGGTGATGAAATATTTCGTGTAAATTTTGTGGCTAACAAAGCAGCTTCTGATTCTTCGCATGCCGCTAGATTTGCTTCCTCATCTAACAATCTTGCTGTTAGATTTGCAATTGTTTGCCTTTCTGGATATAGTGAAAAGCATGCTTGACGTACATTACGGTATTTATGGGGCAAACTTCCAAGAATTTTCGTCATGATAGATTCACTCACGTTTTTACCCGTATCTCTAATTTGACGCCCTAAATTTTCGACTTTTGCGACATGTTGTAAAATTTTGTCGTTAGAATCCATTTTATATTGATGAAACCGTTCGTGTGACAATATTTTATTGGTTTCAGAAGTCTGCTGGTAGATGGAATCATGTTTTGTGATCATTTCGGTGAAAATCTGACATGCTTTAGATCCACTGCGGACGTCAATGTTGTCATGCCTGGGTCTCACTTCCTTTTCTGGAAATAATCGTTCACCATGTGGCTCGTTCTGTCGCAAAAATCACATTTTTTAATTTTAAAATTATTGTGATATTCTCGAACGGTTGGGCTAAAGTTAGTATGTTTTGCCTGAACTCTTGGGTTGGTGTATTGTTCCGTAGTGTTAGTTTGTGGATTTCTGCCTTGAACGTGATTGTTTATTCTTTGGTGATTTGAATATCGTCCGGGTGATCTGCAATCTGCCGCTATATGTCCGGGTTCATTGCAGGAGTAGCATATTAAGTTTTGGTAGTTCCTGTTGGGTTGTTGTTTGTAGTTATAAACCTGGGGTAGAAGACCGGGTTCTGCTTTAATTGGACTAGGGTACGCGGGAGGTTTTTCTATCGTATTATAGTTTGAGTGGTAGTTTTGTGGTTGAGGTAAATATGTACATTGATGTGGATGTGCCCTTGGGATGATACGTTGGTATTGGAGCGAAAGATGATTCAGCGGGGGGTTTCTTAGAAATAAATTATTGTTATCATTAATTATACTATTCATACTATATTGCAGGTATGGATCTGTTGCGGGCAAGGAAAATCTGGTAAAATCATTGATTGAGCTGTTTCTGTGATAATTTAGCAATAGCTCTGTCTGCAGTGCTAGTTTAATTAAAGTTTCCAACTGCGTTTCACTAGAACTTATGATGGTTTGTCTTATTGTAGGGTGGGTTAAACCAACTCTAAAATCGTTTGTGGCGTAAGATTCAATTTCTTTGACAAATGCCTCATTGCTTTCAGCGTATTTACCCGATGGTTTGGTTAAGTAATGTCTGTATTCGTTCAGGGTACTTTAATACAGTTTCAGCTGGCAGTTGCTGACAATTTATTAAATCCCTAGTTAAATCAATGGTAGTTTTAGGAGGGTAAAAATGATCACATAAAATTTTTTTTAATTCCGCGAATTCGGTAAATGGTTTTAAATCGTCGCTTTAATAATGAAATGACGTATACGCAAAAGTATAGTTTCGAGATATTTGAGTTTAAAGTTTGATGTGCGCATGCATTTGCATGGACGTTAATTTATAATTTATTAATTCTTACCCCCAGTCATAAAATAATTCGAAAAAGTAAAAACGCCAATTCAAAGATACCCTTATGGGGAATGCAGCGCACCTATAATATAAAAACAACGTATAAATAGCATACGTTGTTTCATTACCCGTGTTCCTTTTAGGTAAACTTGCTACCCGAACCTAATTTTAAATGGAACGACTTAAATGTGAGGTGTATTAGATTTTTGATCTACTACAACTCAAATTCTTTCTTACCACACGTTTCCGACATTTTTTTTTTGACAATAAATTGTTTTGACAATTTTGAAAAACAATATTGCTAAACAACGTAAAAGAAAATTATTAGTTTGACAAAATTTTAAGTTTAAATTTTATTTTGAATTTGTTAAATTTAAGAAAATTAATTAAAGATTAAAAAATTTCTGAAAATTAAAATTATGATTCATGCAAAATATAAACAAATAAAGAAAGCTGGACAGAAGTATGACATTTAGGCTAGAAATTCTAAATTTGTAGAAGCATTTGGGCAAACATGTTTGAAATTATTCTCTAAACTGACAAAAACTCTGGCGGTGAATAGAATCGTAAGTTTGTCACGTAGCTTTACCATCATTTGATATGGTTAACTTGAAAACAAAATTTAGTACAAAAGTAAAGGAAAAAGTGGTAAATGGAACACACTTATTATTAAGGCGACGAAATTATTTAATAGCATAAATGCTTCTCCCCGGAAACGACTGTAAATGTAAGTCATTAATACGGATTTCAGCTATGTGACTAATTTTTAAATTGATTTCGCAAAATCTGAGAAAAAATATTTTGGACTTCCTTTTAACACTTTTTTTTAGATTTTCATGGTTTTTTTTACGCAAGAAAACAATATCTACCAGGGTAGATATTTTTTCCTTGGGTTTTATATGAACATTTTTACTGGTCAATGTGAAAAACAAGTAACTTTATTTTTAAATATATGCTTTTATTGTATGCTTACACAAAAGCAAAATGATATTATGATATTAGCACACGCTTGATATTGTTACACGTTTGTTGATATTATGTAAGAAAACAATATCTACCCGGGTAGATATTTTTTTTCCTTTTTTCTTATATGAAAATTTTTACTGGTCAATGTGAAAAACAAGTAACTTTATTTTTAAATATATGCTTTTATTGTATGCTTTCACAAAAGCAAAATAAATACACAGTTACGTTTGTTGATATTATGATTTATGTAATATCTACCGAGGTAGATATTGTTCATATCAGTCGCTAAAAATTTCCGTTCACGCGAAGGTTAATACAAACTGGGTCTCTTTTGTTAAGTTAATTAAATCTAAAATACCGTTATTATTACTATTAATATCTGAATGGGTACCTGGTGATCCTTCTGATGATTTTGACTTCAATGGCCTTTTGTGTCGCCGGATGACTGATCTGGTTGGTTCTTGTCGATTACGAAGATTGTAAAACGTAGAATCTTCGCTTCCGCTGGCACAACTCATTCACGTTCTCTAATTGTTTGGGTGCATTATGACGAGATGAGTTGATGAGATGAATTTTATTTTGTTTTTATTAGGCTTTTAGACTTTACTTTCTGATGCTATGACAGGATCTGATCTGATGTGAAGACAGGAATGATTGGTATGCTATACTACTGCGTAAGTGTTACTGGTGAAACTTTTCAAACTGATTCTGAGCTTGACTCCTTTGTTTGATAAACGCGATTCAAAAATTCGACTACTGGTTGTACAGTGCACTCGTAAGATGTTATCATATATATAGTAAACTTGTTTTCTTAGCACTAGATGGTTTGGTTTTCTCTTTGAGTGGTTTTCTAATTTTTTGTCGGTGTGTGGTAAATTTTCTACATTCTTTTTGGATCACATATACATGTTATTATTTTATTCGGAGCCTCAAGTAGAGGATCCTCTCAACTGCGCCAAAATGTTGTGCCGTGCAATCGAAAAGAACGTTTTTTAACCACAAGATACACTCAAATAAAACAAACTTCGATTTTCTTTTATTAAAATAATATTTTGTCTTAAAAAAAAACTTTTCATATATTAATTTTATAAATGTTTAATGTATTTGACTGTAGTCACAGTTTGAAATCACTATTTTATATTCAAAACTAATTTACTGAAACTGCGTAATATGTTTGACTTAAATTAAAGTTTAAATCACTACTGTACTTCTGAGCTGATAGATTATTTTATTTTAACTCACAGACTATTTTACTATTTATACTATTTTATACTATTTTATTTATTTTAACTGCTAAATATCGTAAAGCCAACGGCAGAAAGTATTAATTATATTTACTGTAACTGATAGATATTTTATATTATGAAAGACTATTTACTGTAACTGTTGGTATGCTTAACACTGAACTCAATAACTAAGTAACTCAACTGCACTCTACTCACTACTGATCTATATTCAAAAATTCTTTTACTTAATAATTATTGTAAAAAAAAGGAAAAACACATATTACAGAAAAAACTTAATATTTTCCAAATTAGCAAAATATAATTAACTTAAAATAAATATATAACAATTGTGTTTTCGTTTAGTTTTTTTTGGTTTATAAACATATTACTTGAACTACTTAAATTAAAAAGTTGCAAAGAATTTAAAATTGTAAACGAAAAATTACTTAACATTAAATAAAACTTATATCCATATTTTGAATTGTAGTTTTAAGAGACTTGTAAGGAGAATTATCGTTTAATATTAGTTGGGTTTTCTTTCTTAATATAGGAAGTGAGACCCAGGCATGACAATGTGAACATGGCGTTCGCATCATCTTTAATCCACTTTGCAATTGCAGCAGTATTTTTTTCATTTTCATCATGCTTCACATCCGTTCCACTCATTATTCCATCTAAGCCTTTAGCACTTAGAGCACATTTCATTTGAAACTTCCATTGATTATAGTTTTGATCATCAAATTTGCGCACGTGTGCAACGTCGACTTTATAACGTATGTGATATTTCTTGATGGCATACTTGAAGCATTAATAGTTAAATTTATGTATATAGCTACGGCTTGAGCTCAGCCTGGGGTGAGTTCATTTTTTTCTTACACCGGAACTTGAACGAGGATTATGCAGGCCACGTAGAAACCATTTTTCGCTACATCATTCCCATATAAAGACTTTACTTCATAGTAAGGTTAA
>OY856186.1:117866859-117880597 GCA_963693315.1 Diogma glabrata
CGCTAAGGCCCATATGGGTGCCGCATACATCAATATTGATGTGGTAACGCTACCGAGAAGCTGTCTGATCGGTTGTCTAGGGCCGCCAATGTTTGGCATTAGCCTTGCAAGAGCAGCCCCCACTCGTTTGGCTTTGTCACCAGCGTACATCAAGTGGTCTCTAAAGTTGAGTCTGTGGTCTAGAACGACTCCAAGATACTTCAGGTGCTGGCCAGATTTTATGATCTGTCCACCAACCTGGATATCGATACTTTCCACCACTTTTCTGCTACTCATTAGTACGGCTTCCGTTTTGTGATCGGCCAACTCTAGTCCTTTGCTGTTCAGCCATGCTCTAACGCTGGTTATGGTCTGGTTACAGTTGCTCGTAATGTCCGTAAGGTTTTTGGCTACGACAACTATGGCAATGTCGTCTGCATAGCCGATAATCGTTGTTTGTGCCGGCACACGTACTCTGAGAACACCATCGTACATGATGTTCCACAGCAGGGGTCCAAGGACCGATCCTTGGGGTACTCCTCCTGTTATATTGTACTTCTTAGGACCTGTTTCGGTATCATAGACCAGAGTTCTTCCCGTGAAGTAACCGGCTATTATACGTAGCAGGTAGTCAGGTACATGCAGTTCGTCTAGGGCTCTCATGATTTGGTTCCAGTTGGCAGAGTTAAAGGCGTTTTTAACATCCAGAGTGACAACAGCACAATACTGTTTATCACCTTCTAGCCATCTTTTACCACTCAAAGCTTTATGCGCTATCTCACATACTGCAGATATTGCATCAACAGTAGAGCGCTTCTTTCTGAAACCAAACTGCCGGTCAGAAAGGCCCCACTCGCCTTCAGTATGTTGCTCAAGTCGAGTACCAATAATTCTCTCAAAGATCTTTCCAGTTGTGTCCAGCATGCACAGTGGGCGGTAGGACGAGGGTTCTTCTGGTGGCTTGTCACCTTTCGGTATAAGCACAAGGCGTTGGCGCTTCCATTCCTCAGGAAATATCCCTTCTTTTAGGCACGCAGTGTAGATATTTTCGAATACATTCGGCTTCTTCTTTATCGCTGTTTTTAAGACGATATTTGGGATGCCGTCTAGACCGGGCGTGCTATTAACGGATAATCTGAGCAACGCGTTTAGGACCTCTTCGGTGGTGACAGCCGAAATTGAATTTTCGTCAATTTGCAGCTCACGAGGTAGGGAGAAGTCAACGTGGTGTGGAAAAAGGCCGGACACAATTTCAGCCATTATATCTGGGCACACTGGTGCAGCTGATTGAACACCCCTGAGTTTAGTAAGCACAATTTTGTACGCACTTCCCCAGGGGTTATTCTGAACTTCATCTATAAGACACTGGAATGATCTGCTCTTACTATTAGCAATTGCTTTCCGCAATTCTTTCCGCTTTTCGCGAAAATCATTTTGGAACTGCTCATAGTGCTCATGATTTCTCCTTCGTGTACATTTCCTCCGGAGTTTGAGGCACTCTTTTCTCAGACGGGCAATGTTTTCGGTCCACCAGAAGACTGGGGACCGTCCATTACCGTTGCTTTTACGCGGCATAGATGCATCACAGGTGCTTTTAAGATATCTCGCAATAAATTCTGCTCCTATCTTGGCACCACTCTCCGGTATTGGCATGCATTCAACCATGTAGTCCAACATCTCCGTGTCCAACTCTTTGATTTTCCACCCATTTTGCTGCGCCTTCCGCTTGACTTTTCGCCTTTCAAACCGCTGTGGGGGTTGGGTTTCAAATATAATAGCACGATGATCACTATGCGTATACAAATCAGATACCCTCCATTGTGCTCCTCTCGAGAGTGTCCCACTTGCAAAAGTGATATCGATAATTGAACTTGCTTCTCCTTTATTATATGTCTCTGTGGTACCATGGTTGAGCAGTACCAGATCAAGTCTGGCAAATGCCTCAAGTAATGCCCTACCTCTAGGGTTAGTACATTTACTTCCCCATTCAACGGCCCAAGCGTTAAAATCACCCGCAATTACGATGGGTGACTTACCTCTGACGTCTGTTACTAGTCGGTCAAGTGTTTCTTCGAATTCGTCCAGTGGGGTGCTAGGAGGAATGTAGCAGCTGTAGAAGTGGACACCTTTGATTTTGGCATAGACAAAACTCTCATGCTGACGACTAGATCTGCGTTCAAAAGGGAGAGCATTGCAGGTCCAGATAGCAGCTTTGCTCGTCCTGTCTTCAACCCAGTTCGCATCGCCAACAGGGGCCTTATGCTGTTCGCAAATCAATGCCACGTCCAATTTCTGGTGTGTGTGTGTGTGTGTGTGTGTGTGTGTGTGTGTGTGTGTGTGTGTGTGTGTGTGTGTGTGTGTGTGTGTGTGTGTGTGTGTGTGTGTGTGTGTGTTTTCATGTGTGTAAACCTGAATTAAACATAAAAAATTTCCTAAAATGTCTTAAAATATTTGTCAGATGGCAGTAATTGTATTTTGAACTAAAGAATTTAGAACTAAAGTTTTAAAGAAACTTAGAACTAAAGTTTTTCTAAAGATCTTCTAGTATTCGCTTTTGCGAAATTTGACCAAAATAAAACAAATTTAAAATATTTGTCAGATGGCAGTAATTTCATTTTGAACTACAGAATTTTGAACTAAAGTTTTTAATTCCAAACTAGAACTAAAGTTTTAAAAGAAACTTTGAACTAAAGTTTTTCTAAAGGTCTTCTAGTCTACACTTAGTGAAACTTGAAGAAACGAAACTGTTGTGAAACCAAAATAAAACAAATTTTGAAGATTGCATTCTTCTTTTATTTATTCCAGTGTTTTACTTTTCTTAATTGATTTATTACTTTAACGTTATTTAAGCTTTGAAATTAAAACTTGATAAATTGGTACTACTTTCAACCAACAATATCATTTGTTATTTGTCCGTCCAAGAATATAATTGAATCGGTCATTTCAAAAACCTCTTAAGTCACATTTTTTTCCAACATGCTTTTTTTTGCTGAAAATGGTTTCTTAAAGGGAGATGCGCATTCTAGGTAAAAACCACGTAAGTCGATAGCGATAGCATTCCTGCATTCCTGCGTAGTACGAGAGGAACCGCAGGTACGGACCCATGGTTCAATACTTATTCGAGAGAACAGTGAAACAACGATCGTTGGATTATACCTGAACGCCTCTAAGGTCATATCCAAGCTAGTCTGCGAAAATTGAAATGGGGCTTTAACAATCTGTTAAGCAAAAACCATATTCTAAAATAGTAATTTACTTATTATTCGATACTTTTGGTTTAATTGATGCTAATGTGTATATATTTTGGTTTAAGGCTGTTATGATCTATTTGAATGTTCATAGTTTTGCCAAAGATCAGAATAATACAAATCTTTAATATTGAGACTGTTAGAACCCAGAATCAATTGCAAACGACATTATTATAGGTGGAGGCGTTGTAAAGGGTAAAGCAGCCGTCATACTGCGCTCCCTTGAGACTCGTCCTCTTTTCGATTCGTATTATATATAAACTATATTTGAATTATATACGTATCATACTATTATATATGAATAAGCTCTATCCTATTCGTATTATATATGAATTAACTCTATGAATAATTAAGAATGATGGAAAGTATTTATTTATTTATTTACAACATAATTTACATAATTTACAATCCCTATTAATTATACAATCTCACAGTGAAAACTAAAAAGTGACTTATTACTCTTATTGCGAACTTGTTACAGCGAAAACTAAAAATTCTAGTGACTACTAACAATGAAAATTTAAATTATATTAATTAAACTTAAATTTTATTAAACCATTAAGGAGAGTTGCTTGTAAACTTAAAATTTAAAGCTCTTTTAAATGAGTATATAGAATTGAAATCAAAACAATCAAAATAGCTGTTAAAACTATCCACCATAAACTTCAGCGAATCATTCGACAAATAATTACTATCTCTAGTTTCACATACCAAAAAATGTTGGAAAGACCTTGGTCTTATTATTCTTGTAGGAGTGTACAACTTCAGTGAGCTTAACAAGTAATTAGAATCAATGCGAGCACATAAGATGTCCGCTACAAATATAGCACCGCAGAAAACTCTTCTGGAATTTAAAGAGATTAAATTTAACATTTTGCATCTATCATTGTTGCTATGCAATCTCAATAATTTTTCCCAATACAGTAAGTTTTTTGTTTTCTTACCTTTCTACGATTTTTTGGTTTAGTAAAAGTTTTAAACTCAAGCTTCTCGAGATAGTTTTTAATAATATTAGAAAATATTTTGTTTTGTTTTGTAGCTTTTGAAGAATAAAACAAATTATTATTATTATTTCGTTTTGATGTTTAGTTTATTTCCCTTAATTTTTCTTATTTCTCGGAGTTTGTCCCAGTGGATTAAAAAACCTGTTTCATCTAGGTCAACAAAACTAGGTCAGCAAACTAGGTCATTAACCTAGGTCATTAACCTAGTTTTTTGTCTGATCTAGTTTTGCTAACCTAGTTTTTAGTGACCTACATAAAACCGGTTTTTGGTTTTCACAGGACAAACTCCGAGAATCTCTACTCACTGGCAATAGCAGTGAGATATCACTAGCCAAGGTGACATCTACGGGGTGGTGGCGGATGAACTATATTCAGTCAACGGTAGCACCCTCAATCTTAGCTGTTAAATAACGGTATTGCGTCCTTGAAGAAACGAGCCGTCATATAACTATGTGTGGTCTTTAATCATTAAGAAAAACAAGGCATGTGCAAAAACGGTGCAATCATTAAGAAAAACAGGATCAAGGAATATGCAACCGGCTGGATTATTGGCAACTACATTTTTGTTTTGTTTCAGCATAGTGTTTTCTGCATTTATTCCGGCAAGGAATTATGCGACAACATCTACTGTTTTTTTTTATTTTTTCTTGTTTTAGCTATATAAAAAAAATTGACATAATTGACATTAAAAGACATTTGATTAATTAACTGTTTTCAATATTTTTATAAAACAATGTTGTCACTTTAATTTAAAGTTAAGTTTTCGATCAAACATATGAAATCATAAAAATGTTTTGATGAAAAAAATATGCAACAAAATCACCTTTTGACTGGGTTTTGTTATTCCAAAAAACTAATTACAACAAAATTCATTTCTTTTTAATTTGTTCTAGACATAAACAAAATTATATAACAGAAATCATTTGTTTTTTTTTTTAAATTTGTTCTATTCATCCACAAAACTATGTACAATTGAACGTTTGGGGACAATCAATTAGTTAACCATTTCTAATATTTTTACACAACAATGAACTAAATCACTGTTAATTTAACTTTGTTTCCTTCATGCAAATAATACAAGCCAATCCAAATGATCTAAACTTATTCATTTCGCGGTCAAATGAAATATAAAAACATCACTTTTATTTGAAGTTTGTTATTCTATTTATTTTTATAAACCAACAACCATATTATCATTTTTGTTTTTTTTTTCTTTTAACCTAGTTCGAAATGATCAAACTCAAGAAAATGACCCCCGGTTCTACCATACATGTGCTTTATATTTGTTTTCTTTCGAAATCCTCGTTTTGTTTTCTTTTGTTTTCGTTATTCAAGTTTAATAACATACAGGTACACCGTGGTACAAAAGAGCGTACCAACGATCAGTTTGATCGTTACAACTTTTTCGGTCATGTTGAAATCACACAATAAAAATGACTAAACTTAATCTCTCTTTTTACTTAATTTTAAATTTAAAAATGACTAAACTTAATGTCTTATTTTGAATAACTTTACAATAAACGCGATACCTGGGCCCATAACCTATTAAAACCACGATTTATTGTAATTCAACATGGGCATTATATGGCAATATCATAAACAAAAATGATGCTTATTCAATAACAAAGTCGAAAAAAAAGAAGAGCTACGTTATATTAGTTGTGCATAAAAATAGATGTGCTCGTAAATTAAATAGAATGAGTTCATTAATAACTTTTCATAGAACACATACCTTCATAATTTGATCGCATGAATTTAAATATTAAAAATATAAAGTTTCAACAGATTTCAAATATGCGTGTTGTTTGTTTAGTTACAGAATGAAAAATGAAAGAAGGAGTGTAGCATTTATACTAATATGTTAAAAAATGTATTGCCATATTAAAGTTATAGAATTCAAAATAAAATATTTGTTTACAAAGTATGTTCAACACGTACAATTTACTCGTTTGGTTTGTTTTTGCCTCTTGGTTTATCAACAAAATATGTATCCTGTAATACAAATCAGAAACGGATTAAAAAAAAAAGTTTATACAAAAAATAATGACTTATAGCTGTTGCTGATTGAAATATTTTAGCAATTTATTCTGCTAGCCACTCCATATAATGTAATGTAATCCGTGGTTTAGTTCTAATAAAAAAATCAACCACAGCATAAACAAGTTCTTTCTGATTAACTAAATTCAAATTATTTTGAATTTCTACTCACTGTTTTCTGGTAATTGACTGTTGTAGAAAATGTTCTACAGATGGCTGTTGTATGTGCAAAAAATCATCACCGTATTCGAATGTGTTAGGTTGATTTTTAATCCATTTGATGATACTACTATGCATGGATGTTGTTGTCGTTAAAGATTGGGAGGTGACACTTTCAATAGATATATCCTGCAAATTTCAATTAAAATTGTTTTATAGATAGGCTCGTAATCCCAAAAAAACTTATTTGCGAAATTTAATTTGTTGAATCTTAGAAAAAATCGCAAGTAACAATTGACTCGGTAAATTGTCATTTACAGCAAAAATTATGCTGTGACAACGTCTTGAAATCCGAAAAACTATACGAAAAAGTTATAAAAGATAAATAGCTAATTCATTAGTTTTGAAAACGTTCTGACAGTCAAAATTTTATTCAATATTATATTTGGATAAGATACAAACTTTATAAATTGAACTTTACTTATCCACACATAGTAAACGAAACAAAAAAAAAAAAACTCAACCAAAAGAAAAAGAAATAAACTAAATCAAAATTTCGCAAACAAAAGAAACACAAACACCACCGTTTATTTTTACTTCGATGACTGACATAGTCCGCATCTCAAAACTCAGCTCCCCGACCAAAACTACATCATTCCCGTTTACACCTCGGTCTAATATGAGCCCTTTGTCAAATTCTCTTAATCAACAAAAAAAAAATATTCACAACTGTTATGTCGTACTCGTAGCCTGGTGATCGATGAAGCGGTTGTGTAAAATCCCTGATTTGGACATGCACTAATTTCTCCTACTCATCAAATTTGCATTCGCGTAAATTTTCATAGTCGTTTTTCATTCTGTCCTGTACGCATAGTCTTATACTCAGTCCGGTCATCATTTACTATGGTTTCCGCCACAAAAATTTATTATCAGAAGAATAGTTGTGTAATATTTCTCCAATGTAATTTCCTTTGCTCAATTTGTATTCGTACTTCCGCTACTTTCGGGTAGATGTCCTACAATCGTCTATCAATTAGTAATAATTTTCCAGTGTAACTTCCTATGTTTAATTTATAGTCATTAATCGCTATAAAATTGTCAGAAAACGGTAGTGTATTATCATTAATCCGTAAACGCGCTATTTACATATATAATTCGTACAATTGTTTCGTAAACAATGTTTCATTTTTCTTAAATCCTTTTTAATTTCTACTACAAACTAGCTGTCCTACTCCTTAATGGGTATCATAACTAACGATCACACAAAAATATAATTTCCCAAGAAACTACTTTATCGATTCGTTATAGGGGGATAAACAAAGAAACGGCGTTGACTGCGTATAAATAATAGTTGACAGCTAGCCTCGCTCTCTTATTTTTCGTAGTCTATTGTGACTCTTAGTCTTCCTGACTATCTAATTGGATTTGGATTTTTGACGTTTGCTGGTTGTGTGGCATTTTGGTATTTGTATTTTCTTGCAATCTCACGTGAGTTGAAATATATTTTGTTGGTGATAAAATAAAAATGGAGAAAGGAATATAATGCAAGTAAATTCACATGGTGCTCTAAATAAAATACAAGGAAAGAAAGCCCACGAAATTTTCAAGTGCCACCAGCATCATTTTCCAAACAAATTAAAACCAAAAAGATTCTATGTGTTTGTGTGGGACGTGAGGAATTCAAAGTTTAAAAGTAGTGAGCCTCCGTTTCCAATATTAATCATGAAATCCCGTATTAGTGCATTAGCTGTAACCACCGTTGATTTGTGAATAAATGTTTTTTGTGTTAAATTATTAATATCCGTGATTAGATAGTCAAATTATAGTTTCGTTATTAGTATAAATTTACCGCGTTCAGTATTGTCCCGTGTAGTGCATGCATGTGCAAGGTTGAGGAGAAGACCTTGAGATAACAATACTGTGATACCCGTAATGGGAAACTGTTACTTTATAAATAAAATAAAAAAAACCCATTAAAATTAATACAAAATTGTGAAAGCAATTAGCCGAATTTGATGCCCCCATTAAATATAACCATAAGATTATATAATAATAAGGACAATCACGTAAGTTTAGTTTATAAATTGTGATTTTTTTTAAATGATGGTATTAATCATAATATTAATGATTTGATATGGATTGTTTGCGGTTTAATTTTTGAACAGTCATGAAAAGAAAAGCAATGATAGAATAACTGTTCCTATGATAATTAGTGTTAGATATACATAATTAGTGAAATTATTAATATTAGTGACTGATATTGTTTTTTTTTCTGTAATACTCATGATTTTCTTTGCAAAATAAATATTAATATTTCTTGAGTGAGAATTACTTGTTGCACCTTACCAAATCGATAGTGGAAAAAATACATTTCTTTTATGCAAGTTTTATTTATTTTTGGTGGAAAACTCGAGTGTGGTCTCATCTCAGTCGGACGCTTACAGTGTTCAGGGCAATTATACAACATTCGATTCATTTACACGCGATACAGCAATTTTATATACGGTCGCAGCTAACTATATCACCTTTGATCAGCTCCTGCGTGTTTTATTATTCGCCTGGATACTCTTCAGCGATTAAAAACTTGTTTTTGGTACCTGGAGATCAACAATTTTTTTTGTCTCCATTAAACTGCTCAACATTTCGCCTATGTGTATCCATTATATATATAGTCCTGGAATCACTAATCGCTTAAGTCAATGGGATTCACCACGTTTATTTATTTGTCAATCGTACATATTATTGCATCTATATAACATCCAAATTACCTAGGAGAATTTCCTCAAATTTTTATAATTTATGCAACTCATCTATAAGTCTATATTTGTCAACCGTACCTACTATCTATACAAATTTTTATATCCTAATCTATACAACGTCCAAGATACCTAGGATAATTGATCGAGGAAGCGCCTGAGAACGATGATAGGCTAAACACGAATTGGAGGAATAGAGGGACCTGGAATACCAATGGGGTGAGTGTTATTTTATTTTTATTTTAAATTAGAGGTATGGATGGGTGGGGATGCGTGTGTATATGAGTGTGAGTGATTGTGCATGTGATGCATGTTTGTGAGTCAATGTCAATATTATACTTCATTTATATTACAATGTAGACGAAGGTCAAAGCGGTATTATAAAATTTCGATATTAAAATGTCAAAGTTGTAAGATATATTTCTATAAAAAAAAATAACTAAATTTTTCTACTTTCTTCCCTTTAATTGAATTAATTTATTCATAGATTTTTGTGTTGAGAAAAATGTGTTGTATTATTATTATTAAAAAAGTTTTGTATTATTGAATTTAAAAGATTCTAAAACAAACACAACGAAAAAAGTAAACATGTTGTGAGGTATCTCCAAAAATACATCGTATTTGGTGCTTCATCGGGTAGCGTATATTTATTCGAACGCGATCCTTGTAAATTTTTACAAATAATACCAAACAAATATGGTCCTATAAATCAAATTGCAATATCAAAACATGAAAAATGTATATCATTTTCAACCATAAAGGGGGTTATATGTGTGGCTACGATTGATGGGTTTAATTCATCAGGACCACAAATGATAACAACGCAAAATGATGTTACAACTGTAACATGTTTGTATTGGCGGGATGATGATGAAAATTTATTTTATGGTGATAAAAAGGGTAATGTAACGTTGATTGTTTTATCATATTTATTGGGGCCAAATAATTTAAATCATTTAAGATAATCATCCGACAATAATTCTCATATAAAAGCAATGCAATTTTCCAAATTGTTTTCTTATAACGACACATTTGTTCTAGCTTATACCGATCATTTTATAATAATTTTCAATTCAGCTACATCATTAATAAGTTTATGGAATAATCGATTTAAAGATATTCAAAATATACTTATTGTAAATAACAACATATTAATTATATTAACAAAAAAATTATAAATTATATTCAATGCAAATGATTCAGTTGAATGAATTATTATACCTTTATTAGGTACAAACCTATGATAAAAAGTAATTTCAACAAACTTAAATTATAACGAAGATAATGATATAAATTTATTGTTAACTGAAATTGATTTAAATAATAAAATTGAAAGTAACAGTGTAGTAAAGAAAAAAAATGAAGTGAACGATGGTGGAATACATGTCATGAACAATTTACATCATCAAATTGAAGATAACCAAAATGATATTGTAGTTAAAACAAACAATTTATCACTGAAATATAATAATAAAATGTTATTTTTACTAAATAACGATGACGTAAATAATCATAAAATAACAATTAATAATGAAAATGAAAAAAAAAAAAAAATTTATGGAATTTATATATGATTTATAAATCATCAAAAATAAGTAATGTAGGTTGTTTGAACGTTATTCAATGATATGGGATTGTTTCAAGTGTGTATGAATGTGGGGATGAATGTAGGTGCGTATGTGTGAGTTTGTGAGGTGCGACAGTGTGTGATCGTGTGCTGAAGTAAGGGGTAGGACGTGGTAATCGTGGTTCTTTCGCATACGGGGGTCGCCAGAGTCTGCTTAGTTCGCTTGTATTTCTCTCTTTCATCCGTTATTATCTCATGTTACGCGTACAGTACCGTTATTTGTGCTGGAGTAGCAGGTATTCTTCTCTTGATCCCATGGGCTGCAACTAGTCAGTGGCAAAAAAAATAATCTCGCTAGGTACGCGACCTGCTGTGCCACTTCGTTGATTTCCAACGAAGCAGCGCTTCATTACACAACTGAAAATAGTAATTTAAGTAAATTGTGGGAATATTTATTTTTCACACAATTAAGCGAAAGATTGTTCTAATTATAAACAAAACAAAAATGCTGAATTTCAGACTTTAGAAGAAAACAAAACAAGAATGAAATTTGATTAACACTTAAAGTTAAGGAGTAGTTTAACATTAATTATTTTTTTCTGTTTTGTAAAATTTACAAAAACGAAACATTGGCAGATTTTGATATAATTTAAATGCTGTTTTGCATAATTTGCAAAAACGAAACATAGGGAAATGTGTTGAAAATGGTTAAGATGTCATAAGACATCGAAATTAGCAAATTAAAAATTTTTTGGAATTAATAAAACTTGCGACGAAAGGGAAATAATAAGTGTTTGACACGAAAGTAGTGTGTCAGAAATTCCCTTCGTCACAAAACACATCGCTGAATTCGAAAAAAATGGAGATTGTACACTTTGAAACTAGACCCCTAATATGGATAATGGATTTTGAATTGTGAAACAAATAATTTGAATTGTGAAACAAATAACAAATAACTAAAAAACAAAATAACCGAACAAAAAACTGAAAAAAACACACCTATCACATTTTTCCGTTTTTTTCTCAAAAAATCGTCAAAATTCAAATTATTTTATAATTTTCGGCACATCTACTCCTTAAGACCTTTCAAACGATATACATATTGCCCCATTTTTGTTGGGGCAAATATTTTGAAATGGTACCACAAAAATAGTGCTTACGAATAGATGAGTTCCTTGGTTGAGTATATCTCATGACTAGCCAACAGGCTTGCATTCTGAGAATATTCATTTTGAAAATAAAAATTAAAAAAATATATTCCCCTTAAAAAGAATTTTAATTCAAATGTTTTTTCTATACTAGAGATGTGCAGTTTCGGTACTTTGAGTAATATTAGTACTCGTTACTTTTCATGCAAATATTCGATACTTTTTATTCGTTACAAAGTAATCATACCGACTACCATTGAATAAATATATAAGGAAGTATCGCTACGTGTACGTAAACAAATGATCAGTGAAGCATTTTTTTTAAATGTATTCGCTAGGTTGCCACACTGTCAATGTCATTTCATTTGTTTACGTCGTATTTTCAAACAAACTAAAGTGTTTTTTCTGAATTTTGATCTTAAAATATTGAATTGTAATTCAATTTTATACAAATTAGAATTTAAACTGTTTTTTTCACAACAATTAATTGTGTTTATATAGTTATTTATTCATAAAAATGGCGTACTGCATCAAAACATGTAAAAAAATTGTCAACATTTTAAAGCATATTGCTGCTAAAATTACATATATCAGATAAGGATATTTTGATAAAAAATGTTAAAAAAACAATTTAGTATATATTTTTAATATATTTACAATAAGTTTGTGTCACAAAACTAATTCTTTTCTAATTTAATTTTTTATTTAATTTCTCAAATGTAAGGTTGCCCTAATGTCAAAACAATTTTGTTAGACACGCCCATTCACAGGGATTGTATAAAGTCATTGTTTGTTATGAAAAGTGTGTAAAAAATATGAATTTGAATATGATTTAAATTTTAAACGGATTTGATCTAGAATTTTTAATAGTGAAACATATTGTTCAAACATATATAACCATAAGGATTTTCAATTTAATTACGATGTTTATACATTTTATTATTAGTTTATTAGTCGAAGTATGGTTATAAACATAAATTAAAATTGAATTTTTAGACCAATAGACAGTACGAGCTAATTTCGTCAATATTTAGGAACAATCATCTTTTAAAGTGGGTTTAAAGGTACTTTGGAGTATTTTCAACCTATGCCGATTTCGTTATATTCTAAAAATGGCAACTGTTAGAAAAAACTGAATACGATAGAGATTTTAGATAAGTTTTTTTTATAGAAGTTAGTTCATAGAAGTTTTGTAGTTAAATAAAAATATTTGCTTACAGAACAGCTTTACAAATCTGTATTCGTAAAGATGAGTTCATTTGTATTACTGGTAATGATGTTAGACTGTTGTTAGTGTGATGCTGCTATTATTGCTGAAGATGATGCCACACAATTTTGCTTTTATGTATTTAATGTTTAAAAATATCGAGAAAAAAATTATTAAAATAAAATCAACAAAATATATAACTTATTCATTATCTTTCACAGTGGCGTACGCAAGGGGGGGTTGCTGGGGATTCGATTTTTTATTTTATTTTATTTTTTAACCTTTTAAATATGAAAAAAGTTGGTCAAGTGCAAAGAAAATTCGCTCGCCGAGGGTTCCGTGAATCAACAAACTGGCAATAATAATTTAAATAAAGTTGTGTTGTAGACTTTTTATATCGCCAAACCATAGCGCCTATGATATAAAATATTTTATGTGATAAAAATGATTTTTTCCTCGTAAATGTCAATAGCAATGTCAATTGAAAATTGATCCAAATTATACACAAAATATTAAATCTCGTTAAATATTAGCAATAGCCGTTTAAGGTAACTATGGAGATATGCAATTACACCAACTTGTTAATGGTTTAAATTGGAAAATCTACATTATTAATTCAAATAACAATTCAAT